>CAIGRN010005821.1:0-31535 GCA_903798345.1 Fraxinus anomala | reverse complement strand
TTCCAGTATGTATTACATTTTATTTAAAAGTTTTTACATGTAGCAAATGCAGAAGTTATTATGTTTAGTATGTGACAGTTGAAGCTTAAGTTTGGGGTGTCACAGTTAAGACAGATGTTTACCACTATGATCGGTTCTAGTCGAGATATTGAATGCCTTCAGCAGGCAGTGGGCGTCATGGGGTTCCTATAGGTTTGACACTCCTTAAACATGTTGACCACTAGGAACTTCGCTTCTATTGCTAGTAGGGAGTCCTTGGCTGCGAGATGGGAGGTTGAGGTCTTGAATGGACGGTTGAATAACTATGTGGGCAAAGTTGATAAGATTCAACTAAGGGCTAACGAGACTTGGGACCGCTTAGGTAACATCAAGAATGAGGTTCGGGAACAGTCTCTACACACTCAGAGCATGCATGCTGATCTAACACAACAGTCCGAGATGATGCAATAGATACTCGTACGACTCCCTCCACCATTAGCTGATGGTGCATCTAGTTCCGATTTCCATCCATCATCTCCGTACTGATCAGGGTAGTATTCTGAGCCCCATTTTCTTTACCTTATTGTACATTTGTCATATTCTTTACGTGCTTTTCAATCTTGTATTTTTTATTATTTAAACATTGAGGACAATGTTCTATGGGCATTCATCATTTTACTGCAACTTTTGTATGATTCGATAGAAAAAAATAAAATATTTTGCAGTTTTATTCATTTATTTTCCATTTTTATCTTCTAGCATTAAATTATAATTTTTGTGTGTTTGCATGGGTTTTACAACTATGCCAATTATGATGTTGCATATTGGAATAGGTATGAATGGTGAATAATGAAAATAGTGCAGTATTAGATTAGTCAAAACTTGTTTATGTGAAACCTGACATTTTCTATGCACGATACTCATGTTTGACTTATTGAGTTAGTGATTCGGTTCATTATGTAGAGAATAGTTGA
Organism: Fraxinus anomala; assembly: GCA_903798345.1. Lineage (NCBI taxonomy): Eukaryota > Viridiplantae > Streptophyta > Magnoliopsida > Lamiales > Oleaceae > Fraxinus > Fraxinus anomala. The sequence goes on along the minus strand of CAIGRN010005821.1, from coordinate 30,582 downwards.
ACACAGTAAGTAAACCCAAGTAGCCTCTATAGTATTATTCCATAATCCAACTATAAGGTAGTTTGGAGATGAGTGAGGATTTCGTGCATGAAAATTATCTTGTATGGATTGTCTAAAACCAATGAGACGAAGATGAGGTGAAAGTTTTAAGTTAGAGGTTAGTTTTAGAAATTGAATGTCTAAAAGAAAATGGGCATTGCACTAATTTTTGAGTGAATAAAAGCATCTCTTCGAGCTTGTATAATTCGGGTAATTAAGCATGTAAGGGTGGTTTAAAACCTGATACCCTATGGTCATTTGACTTGAGAGTCTTCGGCCTAAAGCTCGTTACATGTGTTATATAGAAAGTAAATGAAAAGATGTTTGAAAAAAAATATATATATATATATATAGAAAACATGAATAATGAAAAAAAATACACAATTACATTGATTAAGCCCCAAACATTCGACTGATAGAACTATACATTTGATGAGAGGGAAGTAACCTAATTTAGTCTTAAAGGTTGAAGCAATAAAAAATATAGGAGAATCTCGACATTGTTGAAGTGTGAATTTGTAATAGTAAGATCTATCCAAACTAAGAGAGGGTATGCACCCTAAGAAAATTGAGTGAAAATCATAAGTTTGGGGTATATATTTCTTGAGTGAAGTAAGGATATATTTGACTACAATGGTCAGGTGTTGATCTAATTGTGATCTTAATATGTTGACATGAGTTTTCACACACACATGTCGGGTTATTCATGTAACATGTGTAGATTGATTTAATTTTTGCACTGTTGTAATTATTCATTTGTTTGATTACTAAATTTCAATCTTGAGACATGGCAGGTTGTTAAACCATGTTTTATTAGAGTTAAGTTACAGTTTTGTTTGAGGGCAAACAATAGTTCAAGTTTGGAGGATTTTGATAAGTGGATTTTTACACACTTATTTTACTACCAAAACATGGACAATTATTGATTAATATGTTAAAATATAATTTAATTCTATGTAATTTACATTTTGCAGGAGAAAGTGATGAATGTAGCGAAAATAAGGAGAAACAAATAGAAAAAGAACCAAAATGAAGGAAAAGCAAAGTTTAGAGACCAAGACGCAAATAATCAAAAGATGAACTGGAAGAGGAAATAAAGATGCGAAGATGTCGGGATCAAATTGAGCTAAGGAATTAAAGATTTGGAAGAAGAAGAAGTGGGAAAAGCGGTCACAAAACTAGAAACGGAGTTCGAAGACCAAAACACAACAAATGAGAAATGCACTAAGCTTTGCGGTTGCATAGGTCCTTCAGTGAAATTCAGTGTCCAATTCAAGTCTTCTATGCGACCTATGTCTCTGAACTATGCGATCGCATAGTTGGTTTTTTTGATATGATTTTCTGGTTTTCTTGTATGATCGAAACACTTAAGAAAACATCTTGGACGCATATTAAAACCCTAATACGTCACAGAACACGAAAAGGCTACATACACATCTTTTATCCCTTGAAACTCGAGAATTTCTCATGAGGAACTAAAGATTTTGGTGAAGCTACGAAGGAACTCGGTTAGATTTGGTGATTTTACATCAGTTATTCATGTAATTTGATCTTTCTTTGATGAAGAATCATATGTTTAGACATTTTTTTGATAAGTTTATTTTGAGATTGGCTTAACTTTTATTAAACTTTTCATAAATTCTGTCATGCTTTGTTTATTGAAGAATTTAACTATTTATTGACTTTTAATTTCATTTATTTTATTGGTGGATTGATTACTGTTTTATGCTAGGTGTATGTGGTTGTTTTTCGAATATTATTCCAATAAAAAGAGTGCGATTGAGTTATAGGAGATCTAGATTCTGGGGTTACAATTAAATTAAATTGATTTTTAGCGTTATATCTTCTAGTTAAATTGATGTGATTGATCCAATCCAATTGAGAGAATTTCGACGCTTCACTATCTCAAACGTTGATTTTAATTACACTCAAACAATAAATTTTACTACACATTCAAAAGAATAATCATCATTCAGATTCCTTAAGCATTAAAACCATCTCCTTATGGAATCGACACTCTAAAGCTGTGCTACAACTTCCACATTATTTTTTGGGCTTAATCATGTTGCAATAGATATTAATGTGTGGCTGAGAATATGTACAATAAAACTTAAATGATGTAATGTTTATTTTTCGATTATAATCAAAATTATTTTCTAAAATAATTAATTTGTAATATCATGATACATGTCATAATTTAGAAAATCTCACCTATAACTATTTTATTCACCAACTAAGTGAGAGTTCTCAAGTTGGAAAAATTAATGTAATTCTTGCTTAGAAATCATAGAATTTTGCGTTATAAAATTAAGTTTATGATAGTGAAACAATAGGATTGAGGACGATGATTGGGAACAAAGTGAACTTTTGACTCTGTGCCTAACGTTAAACTATTGTATACGTTAATTTGAATTAATACAAAATTGTATATGTGCATAAATGGGCATTGATTGGGAATAAAAGTTTCTTTAAAATATGATAGATCATAATATAATTTGCATTGATACAAAATTGAATGTGCATAAATGGGCATTGATTGAGAATAAAATGTCTCTAAAAATTGATAAATCATGACATCAAAATCTATAGCAGTGAACCTTAATAAAGGTGATAAGCTAAATGAGATAATATTTGGTATAGTAAAATTTTGAGTGTACTAGAAGAACGTGATGTTTTAGTTAGAATCAACAACGTAACAGAAGACCTGATATGGGGTCAGACTATTCTAGAGAATAAAGATCAATAACTTTGTCAAATATGAAAAAACATAGATTCTAGTACTTAAACATTTGAATTGTTAAGTTGTGTTATAGATCATCTTTTTTCTCGAATGTGACTGAGTTGAGATGGTTAACATAATATTGACAATTTTTCATGGTCAATTTTTTTTGGTGAGCAATAAGTTCAAACTAGTTTTTTCTCAATAGATGGGAACTTTGAACGTCAATGTGATTTACAAATTGAAGCGTCATTTTTCTCTATTGATACTACCCGCTGTGTAAGTTAAAAAGATGTGCGACTTGATGTTACTAAGTTTCGAGAACATCTTGTGTAGCAATGTTCTAGTTCATATAAGACTTCGAATCTTAAGTATTAAATGAGCTTGAACAAATGCGGGATAGATGATGAGACTGGAAAAGGGACTAAGAAGAATATATATCAGATAGCAAGTGCATAGAATTGGTTTTGGTAGAGGATTAATATTATAAAGGTTCAAGTCCTTCAGCATATAGTTTGAATCTCTTAGCTCGAAAGTAGTAAAACTAAGTGATATTGATATATTCATATTGATATTAAGATAGTATCAAAGACTGGACTAAAATTGATCTCAATTGTTGTTCTTCCAAGAATGGTCTCCAACTTGAACTTATACATGTTAGTTTTATTCGTACTCACAGTGGTGATGTTTAATTATGTTTTTGGATATTTGTGAAATGGTTTGTGATTTTTAGTTGAGAAAACCATTCAAAACTGCAAGAGCTAAACTTTCATATAGTATATCCATTCGAATTTCTTTGCGTTCTATGATTAAAAGAAATAGAGATGGAGCCTCATTTTTTATTACATATATAGATGGATTCACGCATTTCAGTTGTATTTTTTATTTTCTTATGTTGAAGATATTGCACTGATTTAGACTTTACTGAAGTGGAGTGGAAAATCAGATTATGGAAGTGAAGATTTTGAAAACTATTTGAGAGCATGAATCTCTATCACAAGTGATCTATGTAATGCAAGAGAAATTCTTATTGAATTGTCTATTCATTGATCGCTAATAATTATATGGTTTATTGGGTAGAATGAATGGATATTGCTGAATATGATGAGGCTTAAATAATGTAGTCCAATTTACGTGCTTTGTTTTTGGAAAGAGTGTTGGTTAACTACAACTTGTCACTTAATGTAGTTCTCTTAATATTAGTACCTTTATTATATATAAGCTTTGGACACGTAGATAACCAAATATAGATTGTCTTAGACTCATAATCGACTATCTAAGTTCTTGATAATGAGTTTAGAATATGAATCTATTAAGAACAAGATATATTTATCTGAGATACACATGACAATTTAAAAAGGTACTTAAGTGAGATCTTGGACGGATGTTGGGTCACAAGATGTGAAATTTGACATTTTCCCAAGTAACGAAGAAAAATTTGGAGAATATTATTGAAATCAATATTATGTGTATTGATGTATAAGTTTGAATATATAAAAGTTGGTTTAAACTCCAGATTCAATTGCGAGTAATCTATTTCTAAGTGGGAGCTTTCAATCCGGGCTATCTAAGTGGGAGCTAAAAGCTATCTAATTTCAATGATTCTTGGTTCACAAAATTAATGGAGAAATTTAAGAAAAGTGATGGAAGTATATATGGAGTACAAAATTCCAACCTAATTTGAGATGTGGTGGAAGTTCTATTGGACATTATATTTATTGAGAACATTCGGATTCTTAAAAATGACATTATGCTTATTGAGAACATTCAAATTCTTAAAAATGGAGTTGAAGACTAATAACTTTATGATAGATAAAGCTCATTTTTTTAGAGAAAGGTATACTCAATATGAGTATATTGAGTTAGATAAACTTTTTTCTTAGTAACGAAATTCATTTCTATATGCCAATGCTAGCCATAATAGTGTGTTTAAGTTTAGATTATACCAAATAGACTTAGAGACTTTATTTTTATTTTCAATTGAGAACCGACTAAAGATATCTACATGAATCGAGTTGTAGGTTTCATGTTGCTTTTATAGTATTGTGATAACTTTATAGTTACAATTATTGCCTAATGCAGTCATTTTGACAGTTACTTGAGTTTTAATAGGATTAAAATTTCGTACAAAATTTCATCATGTAGATGAAGAACACTGTATTTATGTAAAGATCTGATGGTAGGATATAGTTCTAATTTTGATGGTGATGATATTATATTGATTAAGCATAAGAAAGAGAGTATTGAGAACATTTTGAAATGGTTGTCATTAATCTTTGAGATAAAGGTCATGAGTTTAGCAAATTATATATTTTGTATTAAAAAGATTATTCTAGTCTTCTTTCTCTGTCACAAGAGTTGTATACTATAAAAATTCTATAATATTTATAATTGTAGAATTGTTATCATGTTGATACTCCTATATCGGAAGGTGACCATATGAGTCTTCATATATGTTAAGGACTCAATTAGGCACACAGAAATATCCAGAGAACCATATCTGGTATGGATAGGAGTTAGAAGTATGCTATAATGTATATTTATCCTAATATTTGTCATGCCATAGATCTAGTCAGAGGCATCCATGTTATCCTTAGAAAGGATATTGTGATACCTGAAGGGGTATTGCATCACTTATTTTATTTCGTTGTTGGGGAAAATAACTTATTATTGGAATAGATATTCAAGTGTTTACTAAAGATGAAAGTTAGTCGAGCACAATTAGTCATTAGACTTGTGCACTCTTGCTATATAGAGTAGTATCTTGTAGTGTATATCTTGGCAGCTGAAGAAATTATTTGGTATAGATGTATTGTGCATCTAATGATACTAATTGAAAATATGAGATACATGATATTTATGCAGTTATCTCATGTGTTGAGGATCTTAAATATTGGGATGGAATCAAACACTTGATGGTATTTTTATGAGAGACATTAACAGAAAAATTGTCTTTACGATATATTTACGTAAATGATGATATGTAATCATCATACTTTGAAAATTTCTAGAATTGCATAGAATATGATACAAAATATATCAGAAAACTCTTAATTGAATTTTTTTATATGCCTATAGATGAAAAATTTTGAGTTCATGTGTAATCTATTGTTAAATTACGTGATTTGCATGCACATATAATGTATGTCGAATAGGTAGAGATTTGCTCACTCACACGAGCAATTGCGATAGACATTTTGGAATGTGTTGAGATGAGATACAGTGATCATGTTGTGTACATGTCCAGTCGTCTTGATGAGATACCAAGATGAGATTACAACAAGTAATCGATATGGATTTCACTATCTGTTAGACCTGTTTTATAGCCAGATTGAGTTTGAGATTGGAGATTGCCTAGAGGAATAAATATAAGGAGAACTCATGTTAGGTACAGTGTTATTAATTTATAAAGAATATGACATACACCATAAGAAATGAAGAAAATACTATAGCACGTGTTTCATACCACGTGTACTTTTACGATCAATATTAGGTAAATGAGTGAATGGATCCCTACTTCCTCATTATATGAGACATTGATGTTTATATAACCTTATAAATACCCTTATGACTTTTAACTATTTCTTGAGATTTTATTTTAGTGTTGCTACTTTAGCATGTTGCCAATGACTATGATTGATTCGGTTTGTTGGGACATGTCTAAGAAAGTAGCTGATTTTAAATTGAAGAATTCAAGTAGGAGAGGAAAACTATTTTGACTAACATACATATATTTGTATTCATTGGTCGGACAATTGTTTTTAACAATTTAGGGTATAAAACACGATTGTGAATACAATGATACGATGTCGGTTCAAGTATATTACAAAAATACCCTAGGGATCGAAAATACTTGAATTAACGTTGAAAAATGAGTTTGGGTATAACGAAATGTGATGTTCCTCTAGTAGAGCTATCTATATTCCTAATAGGTTTATCATATTACTCGTTGGTCACACGATCTATTTGCCATATGAATTTTCATGAGATAGACCTTGAGAATGATCTAATATGTAATATTCATTATCACTTATGACTCGGGTCATGCCCATCATGTGCAAGAAAGATATGTTGAAAAAATACAGATTGTGGGTTGTCCATGTGGGGTGACCTGACCCGCAAGACAATAAAGTAAGTTGGAGGGAGTGGTTTGAACTTTGAATTCAAACCTTCAACTCCCCATAACCTCCCAAAAATCCCCCACATAACCTCCAATTAATTGTTAGGATAAATGGAGAAAAAATAAATGAAAATGATGGTGAAATTCGTATGGAAAATATCACCATAGTTGAAAGGCACCTAGAACCATTATTTTAACATGAAAACTTACACAAATTGGCACATAGGTTGTGACTAGTAATCCCCTTTCATTGTGATCGAGATTGAAATAATTGGAGTTAAAGAAAATGCATATTTTGAAGTTTGCAAAGTTAGGTGATTCAACCATTCGAAAGACCTTGGAATTTATCATTTCAAGCAAGGATTCTTGACCCGCAATTTATGATTGTGAATTCCTACACAGTTTAATACTACGAACCCCCATTGTCTTCATCATTTTGAATGTTATATATGTTACACTTGGTTATAAATATCCTATTAAATCAAAAACTTTGTAGCATGTTAAGTCACACATTTTTAGGTACGTAACATTTATATGGCAGTGATGTATTGACCTAGACTAAAGCCTAATTAAGTGTCCACAATCAGCTAACAAAATTAGAAGCGACTGTGATTAGTTTGAATGAATTTCTTATTTTTCATGCTATCTACCCGGGTTGTGTCTTTTTTTTCTTCAAAAATGTCAAATGTATCTTATAATGATATGTTTATTAGACGTGTTGCATTTTGTAAGTACGTGATATAGAACTATAATGTTTTACACTTAGAAAGCTATTATATTCTCCTTCTAAGCAAATTGTTGATGTTGTTTTTTTAAGACACTAATTGAGTCACCGAACTTGTTGTCTGTCTATTGACAAGTTTCTTGGTATAATCATTGAAGTGATTGTTGTGTACAACATCCAAGGTGGTTGTCCTATTTATTGACCCATGCATATTTTATACAATCGAAAAGGAAATTGGTCCATGAATCCTATGCAGTTGAATTGTACATGGTACCTGTAAAGGTACAAGAAGATCATCAAGAAATGCGTCACACCAATTTGAAATAGTATATGTTGTGCCTCTTCTAGTGAGGCTCCAAGCTTTACCATGTGGCAGCCACATAGCAAACGAATCAGGCCATACACTCCACATCATTCTTCCCAAATGACAATTTTAGCCGAACCCCCATGAAGAGGACGAGCCTCCATGGAAAGGTCGAACTTATTTACTAATGCCGACCCTCTATATGAGTTGAACCCTTATAGATAAGGTGAGACTAGTAAGGGTTCTGTAGAAGATCTTTCATACAATCATCAATGAGTGATTGATGTGACAATTCACTGCTACCGCCTCCCCATCCAACCAAATAAATCAAGTCTAAGTCTTGTGTCAGGTTTTGGACTGCAAAATGGTTTTAACATTAAATGCTTATAATTGATGATGCTACATGCCTTTTCATGCAACGGTTCTTACTTATCATTACTATAAAAGCTCACACTATGTGCCATTTCAAAGATAATACAAGTTTATGGTCACAACAAATAACTTTCTCTCTCTGTATTTCATATATATATTCCCTAAAATTAAGCACATTTTTACGTAAGAGGCTCGTATCTAAAGGTATCTTCCACACTCAAACATATGTATTATCGACTGACTTGATTATTGAAGTATGCGGCCAACTCCACTACCATCGAAGAAAGCCACGTGTGACTTATGATTTGTCCAAGTGTACAAGAATAGGCTTACATGGACGTGAGAGGCCTTGAGATCTTTGGCCACACTGGAGGTACCAATTTTGAGGTCAACATAATCGAGCTGTTTGTGGGAATCTATACTAAAACTATGAGCATCCCTATGGAAAAAACCAATTGAAAAAATGTATTGACTTCTCCTTGAAAAAATGGTTTTGTTCTTGGATAAAGAACGAGAGGAAGTCCGAGAAGAATACCACTTGGAAGTGCCATAACGTTCTATGTAGCAACTCCCTAAAAAAGGAGCACTCTGAGATCTAGATCCACCCTAGAATCCTCTCTTTGAAGAAAAGAGGTTATGTTCGTCATGAATTCCAATAATGATGAGTCTCGCTTAAGAAGAGCAAGGAAGGTCTCTGAAGAAGAGCTAATTCGGACTAATATTAACCATAGAAGACCTCACCACCAGCACCACCGAGGTGATGGGACAACAGCAAGACTTGCAAAGGAAATGGAAACAATGGTCGCAATTATGAGAAATATGGCACAACAAAATGATGTTGTACAGTAGCATTTAATACAAATGCAATGGTAAGGAGGCTATCAAATGCCCCAAAATATGCCTCAACAAGGAGCCTTTCAGCCATAGGATGAAGAAGTGCATAGTCAAAGGGCTGATTCTAGTAGCCAAAGAGAGCATTCTCATAGACAAAAGAGAGAAGCAAGTCCCGCTAAAAAATAAGTGGATGTAGATGTATACACGAATTACACATCTAGTCGACCCACAAATAAACTGTCCCAAAGAGAGGATAACTTTCCTCTAGAGTATGAGCAGGACAGAGACCCCAAAGGTCCACCAATGTATTTGATTGGATTGGTCTATCAAAGCCAAGAAACAGGCCCAAATAACAGCCTCCCGCGTCGAGGCCACATATAAATGTACAGGACTAAGGGCCACAACAAGTTTCCCCACCTAGAAATATGCGAGAAAGAGGGGATGAGGTGAATTCAAAGAATTAAGGACCCTCTCAATCATCCCGATATTAGGCTGAGGAAGAATATTCAGATGGGCCATGTAGGTCCTTCGAATTGGATGGTGATGACGATGATAACCTACCTTTATCTTAAGAATTGAGGAATGCTTATGTCCTCAGTCATTTTATGCCACCAAAGATTCTCAAGTATGAATAGAAAGGTGATCCTACAAAGCGTCTTACCAATTATAAGACTCATTTGAGTCTGAGAGGTGCCTTGCCTGCATTAAAGTATAGAGCCTTGAACCTTAAATTTACAGGAGTGGCATAAACCCCTTCCACTTATGATATACTGGTGGAAATAACGAGGAGCAAAAATATTAACGAAGAATTGATCGATCATCACAACAAAACTTCGATGGGACTCCCACTTCCCCAAAGGTAAAGAAGAGTCTTGTACTTATCCACTTCTATGGGGCTACTACTACCAATCAAGCCTTGTACTATCCACTATAGCTCTGCTTACTATTATCATTTGAGAAGTTGGATCATACAATCTATATGTCTTTTAACTCCTCACTAACTCTAAGTAAAACACATCTCACACACTTTTCATTAAGTTTAATCCTTTTACTATTAGGAACATGAGCATTAGTTATACATCCAAACACCCTAAAATAGTCAACAGAAGGTTTAGATACACTCTAGGCTTTTCGTGAGTCATGTTTTTCACTTCAAGAATTGGGCTTCTAATTAGAAAATGAATAGTCCAATTGATTGTTTCTGGTCATAATGTCTTTGGGATTTTCTTCTCTGAGAGCATACTTCGAACCATATTTATAATAGTTTGATTCTTCATCTCCGCAACACCATTTTGTTGTGGAGAATATGCCGCTGTCAATTGTCTACAAATGTTATTTGCTTTGCAAAAACTTGTGAACTCTTGTGATGTAAATTCTCCTCTACGGTCAGTGCGAAGAGCTTTTATACACAAACCAGTTTCTTTTTCAAAGTAACTTTTGTAATTCTTGAATGTGATTAAAGCTTCTGACTTATCTACCAAAAAATAAATCCAAGTTTTGTGGCTAAAGTCATCAATGAAAGTGGTTAGATACTTCTTTTTGCTCTTTGAAATGGGATTGATTGGTCCACAAATGTCAGCATGCACTAGTTGAAGAATCTGAGAAGCCCTCCATGTGCTATCTTTTGGGAATGGATCTCTTCGTTGTTTTCCCACCAAGCACTCTTCGCATAATTTTGAAAAGACTTTTCTACTAAAGAACTTTCAGACCATTGAAGTTCAAGTGTCCATATCTACAATGTCAGAGCCAAGTATGTTCTTTTGCAAGAGAGTTGAACCAGCTTTCTTCCTTTAGTTGAAATTGAGCAGGTAAGATGAACATTCTATTTGAAGACATTGTAGTTTCCATAATTAGTCATCTCTTATAAACCTTGCATTTTCCATGTTGTATGAGTATGCAAGTCCCTTCTCTTGTGGCTGACCAACACTTAGCAAATTGTTCTTCAGTCATGGGACATAAAATACCTCAATAATGACGTGTACATTCCCATTTACTCGCATTCATAAGTTCCATTTTCCTATCGCAGCCATGTTTGAACTGTCTCCCAACTTCATAGATTCACTGAAACTTCCATCAAGGCTTTCAAAAAACTTTTTCTTACCACACATGTGGTTACTACAACCTGAGTCAAGAAACCGTACTTCTTCTTTACAAGCTTCTACAACTACCATTAAAAACATCTCCCCATTAGCTTCTGCGTAATTAACTTATGTCCCCTTGCTTGGACATTTATGTTGAAAATGTCCAAGCTTATGGCAATTGTAACACTCCATGGTAGACTTATCAAAAAAATGTCTACGTCTTCCTCTAGATCCCACACGACCTAATCCTCTTCCCCCTGATGGATTTTTATAAGTAACTTTTAAGGCTTGTTCTTCTGCAACATGACTATTCATGCGTTGTTCATGCACTAGAAGACTACATTGTAATGCATCAATAGACAAGGTGTCTAGATCATTAGACTCCTCAATAGAGCAAACAGCATAATCAAAGTTGGGAGTCATAGACCTCATGATCTTTTCAATGACCACAATGTCTTGCATTTTTTCCCCGTGTCCTCATCTTGTTAGCTATAGTGAATGTTCAAACAAAGTACCCATTTACATATTTCCCCAACCTCATATGAAGAACTTCAAAGTCCTTTCGAAGAGCTTGTAGTTGTGCATGTTGCACCCTTGCTGTCCCTTGGTACTTCTACTTCAAAGAATCCTAGATGTTCTTTGCCGTGTCTTTTGTTCATAATAGTTTCCAAGGCCGATCAATCAATTGCTTGGAAGAGGTAATTCTTGTCTTTAGATCTTTTAATTTTGCATCTTCAATCATCTTCTTCTGTCCTTCAGTGAGTTCTACTCCAGCTATTTCTACTTTAGGAATCTCATGATCTATAAAAATCCAATATTTTTTCGATCGTAGAAAATTCTCCATAAGCATACACCAGTGATCATAGTGTCCATCAAATTTGGAATAGCTGGATGTACGAAGCTGCTTTCAGTCACCATATCCTTCCTGCTACCCTCTCAGAAGATTGTCATTTCTCAATCAGGCCTTTGAAATGGCTCTTATACCAAATATCATAGACTCTCGTTCTGTATTGAAAGCAAGAATTGGAGAATGCTAATATCATTTAACAAATAAATTGGCATTTAAATAGCCTAACGAGAAACTAAAAAAGAGAAAATCTGCAGCCCATGTTTTACAGATCAAATAACATTGTAAATTGCTAAGGAATAGGTAAAAAAAAAAAAAACAAGAGTCCCTAATTAATAGGGATTATTGACAAAGCTAACAAAAATATTAAATCAAAGAAAAAACCTAAGCTTTAACGGGGTACTGCTAAATTCATACGACCAAAACTTCTAAAGCCCAATTTTTCACCGCGAACCCAATCCATGTTTTTGTTTGGATTCAAAAATGAAATATTTGAATATATGATGCTATGGTTTTTTTATTGCCTTTTGGAGAAGATCAGAAACAAAAGTCTACAATTAATTGTTGATTGGGAAAACTGTGTAAACTATGGTCCTAGCTTTTAAGGTGACATTGGTGTCGACGGTGGTGCCGACATTGGGTGACTGATTTTTTAGGGATGTGATGGGGTGGGGTAAATGAGAGAATAAGTACAGAAATAAAGAGCCCCTTTTATTTTTTTATATTAAAATTGTAGAGTTATCTTTTGTCTATTTTATATTTGGTCAAAATTGATTAATCTGATCAACTAATAGTCAAATGAATAATATTAATCCATTTGGACTTTAGATGCAAATTTTTAATAGGTTTGGTACCGTATGTGGTACAAATTAAAGGTTTGTTTCAAATCTGCAACAAATGAAAATTTTGATACGGTGACTGCAATTCTCCCTCATTTCATTAAATTTTTATTTATTTTGAAGATTATTGTAAAATAATATCTATAATCTATTAAATATAATATCAAATGAGAATAATTTTTTGGATTATTCTAACCCTACTACACTTAAATTATTTCAATAATACCTTATTTTTTGTTTTTAATATGTATTTAATTTATTTAACCATTTGAACAATATTATCCTGAATTATTATGCCAAATATTTGGTAACCATCAATGCACATTTTAAAGATTCATTTCACTTGTATCCTTTCACCACTTGAAACTCAATTAATTAAAATTTACATTTACATTTATTTAATTAATATTCATCTTTATTTATACATTTTAGTGTTATTAATTTTAATTATAAGTTAATTAGAATTTGACATTCAAAAATGCATTTCATTATTCACGTCCATGTATGTTAATTATGATCAATTTTCACTTAACTAGAATTTAAATCATATTCATTTAGTAATATCACAACAAGTGAGAATTATTTTTGAACTATTCTAATCCTACTATAATTAAATTATTTCAACAATACCTTACTTTTCATTTTTCAATATGTATGTAATTTATTTAACAATTTGAACAATATTATCATGAATTATTTTGCCACCTATTTAGTCACCATCAATGCACATTTGAAAGATTCATTCACTTTTGTGCTTTCACCACATGAAACTTTACAAAATGTAATAAATACTACAAAATTCTTGTTCATGTATAAATTCTCTGTTATTAATTAACATTAACATTACATTCATTTAATTAATATTCATCTTCATTTTTACATTTTAGTGCTATTAATTTAATTATAAGTTAATTAGAATCTCACATTCAATAATGCATTTCATTATTCACGTCCATGTATGCTAATTAGCATTCAGTTTCACTTAATTGAAAATTAAATCATATTCATTTAGTATATATGATTTAAAATTCATTATCACGTATATATTCCCTGATATTAATTTTAAATTAATTAACATTCACTCTAATTCATCTATCATATTTGCTTTAACCATTTGAACAATAGTTCATAAATTATTTTGCCAAATATTTAGTTATTATCAATGTACATCATTTCACATGTGCTATTTCATCACATTAAACCCAATTACAAAATGTAATAAATACTACAAAATCATTGTTCATGCATATATTACCTGTTATTAATTCTCAATTAATTAACATTCACACCATTTAATTAATATTTTTCTTCAAATATTATTTTTATAGCACTTATAAAATATTTCACAATAATGTGCAACGCACGTTCAACTCTAACTAGTATAAACAAAACACAACAAAAAAAATAATGGAGAAAATTGGAAAGAAACTCAAAATAGAATAAAACAATGAAGTAGGGACCCACATTCTAACAAACTAGGCTTAGTCATGTCCTAAATTCAAGGAATTTGTTTATAGACAAAGACAAATATAGCACCGGTTTAGAGAGAATTAAAATCAGAATTTAGGAAATTTTTACAAAAGTTAATAAAATGTGTGGTCCAAAAGTTATGGATCCCATAAAATATGTGATTAAAATTAATTATTGATTTTAATTTAGATTAAAATCTAGATTTTAACCTTCGAAACAAGAGCCTGTTTGAGTCCCATTTTTTTTTACCCTAAATGCATTTTAGAATAATATTTTGATGAAAAATGTGTGGTTAAGCCCCTCTTTAACAACCATATTTTTTGAACTCTTTTAACTACATACCATTTTCAACCACACATTTACAAAAAAAAATATTTTACATGTAAACTCCAAACGTTTTCTTATTTCTTAACCACACATTCTCCTAAAAATCACTATTCTAAACTCTCTTCTTTCCTAAAGTACAGTTGTCAAATAAGTGCTAAAAAAGGAAAAAAAAATTTGAAGTTGAATATAATATTATTTTATTAAATAATGTGTTGCTGAAAGTAAGAGAAAGAAAAACGTATTTTGGAAATAATAAAGACCAAATAAGGACTTAATATTATTCATAGACAAAATGAAGTATCGCTGGCTAGACTCCATGGCCGACGTATAAGGTCGTACTCCCGTACCAATCGTTTTTACTAGCTTGGCTATATGAAGTAACAAAATACAATTCATATAATCGACTCTAAATTTATTAAAAACATGACACAATATTTTGTCATGGATGTGAAGTATCCATGGCTGTCGGAAAAAATATCAAGAGAATGCATAGAAGGAGACTTTTCAACTAAAGAAACAAAAGCATGTGAACCACTTGAACTACTAGACAACATAGTATTCTTGGTGAACATGAATTATTGTAAAAGACAAGCAACCTAAATTAAAAAAAAAAAAAAAAAAAAAAACTGTATTGTATTCATGAAATTCCTTATGTTTCTGTAGTAAGGGAACTTATAAAAAGCAAAAGTTACATCATTTCACCTATATTTGGCTCCCATTTTCTCAAATTAATTTTTAATCACACATTTCATAGAATTCATTATTTTTATCAATTTTTTCAACCACACATTTCATAAGTACAAATTTACAATAACCTAAGCATGTAATATTAAGAGAATAAATTTTGTAAAAAGTGATTTCCTTTAGTGTGTAATTTAGTAAAAATTATGAGTCCATGTGCAAAATTATTTTATTGAGAGTGTGTAGTTAACAAATAAATTTGAAGAAAAATAAGTTTTAGAAAATAGAATCAGACGGGCTAAATTTGAATTCGATTCATCAAAATTAATTTTCTTTTTCTTATGACTCAGGTGTTTGAGGTTTGCCTAACTAATTTCGAGGAGTGGTGGCCTTCCTCCTAGTTCGCCACCTAGGTAAATTGGATGCGGTCACAACTTATGTACACTTGGGCCGGACATTCAGGAAGTAGTTATCCTCCATGTGAATCCTCCTTTACATCGTGCAGATGGGACCCCCAAAAAGGGTGACAAAACGCACTATTAGTTTGTCTCCATAGGATATCTGTCTTCCAACATAAATGTTGTCTTCGAGCTGTCGCAAGGATTCGAGCTTTCGATACTCCACAAATAATCATTATGCTTTACCACTGCGCCGTGCTCGTGAGAGCTAATTTTCTTTTCCTTCTCCTTCATCGAGTTTGACAAAACAACCTAATCAGACATCAACAATGAACAATTTATTGTTTGGCAAAAATAGAGTACGAGTCAAAAAACATAACAATGTGTACACTATCAAAGAAACGGGTGGAGATTCTTCAGGAAATAGCATAGTAGATTGTACGCAAAATATTAATTATTCAAGGACTAAGAAAAACATGTCCTTGAAATATATTCAATTGATGAAAACATTATCCCATCTTTATCATTCGCAGTAAATGGATGTTGCTACATTAGTTGTAAGGGTAATTATGCGAATAAATTAGATCTCATCGTTGTTATAGGTATAGCTAGATGAGCTTGTCACTTACTACTGAAGGGATTGGGACGCCTAAATCTGTAAAGAGTAACGTAAGATACTGAGGTGCGTATAATGGCAGATGTTCAACCTCGACATTGGACACCATAGCCACCAATGCAGTTTGGTACGTGCCCATCATATTTATATATTATGTTTACTCTATCTGCTCCAAAAAAACCCATGTCTACCTTATCCATGCTATATGCCACGGTGGCGTCTATTAAAAGCTTCACATGAACATCAAGCTCGTTGGACAACCGTAATCCTGTCTTGTCAGGTCTTCCCTCTACATTTTTCTTTTTTTTTGGTAAAATGAGGGCGATACCTCCCAGATCTTATTAATATGCCATCATTTGTAGTGAAGTAATACCATGATTACATAAAAAAATAATAATAATAATAACAGTAAATGATGATGTACTACTTTCCTTATAAAGAAAATAAAGGATAAAGGATAAATGTAAAGCTGTTTAAAAAAAGTATTACTTTTCTTACAATAAGTACTAATTCAAGTAAAGACATAAACAAGAATAAAAATAAAATCATACCCTAATACTGGGCAGTCCATGTCTATCAATCTGTACTAGTGCCCTAATGTGTCGTGGTAGGTCAGTTGTTCCATATATTTGATTTGCCGATGATCCCAACCCTCAACAGCAAGAGCATCTTGATTCCCTTCTCTGTAAATGTGGGAAATTATGTCTCTTTCGAGTGATACAATGTCTGTAATCTGTCTGAGTATGCCCTAAATAGCCCATGGTCGTCATCCTCTAGTGATGTAGTGAATAGCCATTATAGAAACTGACTCAATCCAAATGTCCGAAAGACCAAATCCTCTAACTAGTAGAATCCCATCAATAATAGCCCTGAGCTCTACCTCTAATATCATGTACGGTCCATACGAAGCTGAAATAGTCCTGATACAGTGTCCTTTGTGATCCCTGATGATGCCTCCCCCACCAACAATATTATCCTTGACGCATCCATGAGTATTGGTCTTGACAGATCCAACTAATGGAGTACGCCATCAAACTAGAACATGAGGAGATGGAGAATGGGGAATCAAAGAAATACTGTGTGCAAGTATCAGATCCTCCCTCCAATGCACAATTCCAAACAATCCTCCCATATGAAGAAAATAGGTCATGCAATAGACCCTCCATATGATACATCTAGCCATTATGCGGATCTCCCTATGCTTTGCATCATTCCTCTCGGTCCATAGAAACTAAAATACCAGTAGACAAATGATAATGTGAATGTGTCCACAGCGAACATACTGTCCAAAATACCTCCATCTCTATAACCTCTATCTAACACCATATCCTGAACTCATAGGTATCTGAAAAATGTTCCTAAAATGTTGTCACCTGATCGGAGATGTTATTGCTGATGAAAATATAATTGATAGTCTCAATTTCGAAACAACACTGACAGCGAGAAGCCAACTAACATCAAATCTTCATCTGAATAACCACATCTATTGGAATGAGATAGTCTCCAACAGAAAAATGAGACAATGATGGGTAAAATAGAACTCCATAGTAATCGATATGAATCCTGATACTAACGTCTCGAATGTACGAGCTGCCAGCGGACTTGGTAGTGAAGCTACCATTCGATATATCCTTCCAAACAATACGATCTGGGGCATCTGTACATAAAGGTATAGCCCCTATTTGCTCCACCATAAATGGAGGAAGAACCTGTAATAAACGTCCAATATCCCACCCAATATCATCAAAAAAATCCTGCACCCTCACAGATATGTGCCGTTGGTATGGGAATAGGGAGACTAATATCGTGTCGCCCATCCAGCAATCATGCTAGGTGAATATTTTACTTGCTCTAAGGTGTCATGCAATGTGTGGCTCTATCCGGGCCCAACTAATTTCAACATCTTCCAAGTATGAGAAGATGAGTAGAGAATTGCTGCAAGTAAATTATGTGTCCCCATACAATACTTGCCTAATAAAAATTGGGCCCAAAGTGATATCTGAGAACTGAACAATCACCAGAGCTTCATGGAAAATGTGCCTACCACATCCTATAATCTCCTGAAGCCTAAACCAGCCTCATCAGTAGGAAGGAAAATCTTCTTCCAACTTTGTCAATGTAACAGCCGCGCCTGTTCCTCGGAGTCCACAAGAATCACGCAAAGATGCTCTCAAGTTTTTTCAAGATAGGCTTGGGAGCTGCATAATCTGAAGAAAATGTAATAGTATGAAAGAAAGCACTGACCTCGGCAAAGTAATACGATCCCTAGGTGATAATAGTCGTGAAGCCCAACCTGAAATCCTACCCCTGACCTTTTGGATAAGGTCATCATATATGAAGCCTTTGTTAATCCCCATAAATAAGGGGACCCACAAATAAGTGAAAGACCGCCGTAAATGATGAAATTCAGTCAAAATATCCAGTCGTCTGATTTGACTAATAGATGCCCGTCTAGGTAGAATAAGTCTGCTATTGTCCCTATTCACCAACTGACCAGAAATCCCTTCATAATGTTCCAAACAATCAAGAACTCTCTTGATAGATTGTTTCTGGATTTCGGTTCAAGCTGGGATCTCTGATTGCTAGATACATGCACATAAGTCAAAAACTCAAATACTCTCAATCTATAATAATCAACTTCATTACCTGTCCAAACTTTCTCTATAACTTTCTCATCTAGTGCTGCTCATGGTGATTTTTTTATGACATAACATGCCATGTTCACAGCTTCTGCCCAAAAACTCTTCGAAAGCCCTGCATTCAACCTCAAACATCTTGTTCGTTCTATAATTGCTCTGTTCATCCTCTCCGTAACACCATTTTGCTGCGGTGTTTTGCGAACTGTATAGTGCCGTTGAATATCATACTCTTCATAGAATTTTAGAAACTGTGAATCTATGTACTCTATACCATTGTTTGTCCTGAGATACTTAATTTTTCTGCTTATCGGTTCTTTACTTCTGCTTTCAACAATCTGAATTTGGCAAATGTTTCAGACTTATACTTCATGAAATATAAACATATTTTTCTAGAGAAGTCATCAATGAAAGTAATGAAATACTGAGATCCACCTTTAAACAATTCCCTTACTGGTCCCCAAATATCTGCACATAATCAAGAATGTCCTTTGTCATGTGCTCTCTCTTCTTGAACTGTACTTTGGACTGTTTTTCAAGTACACAAAACTTGCAGAAATCTAGCTTGCATGATTTTACTCCCTTCAAAAAATTCCTCTCGTGAAGCTTAATCATACCACGTTTTCCTATATGCACCTATCGCGTATTCCTCAGTAGTTTGTAAATATTCCCTACCAATTTTTTACCCTTCATCACAATCATAGCCCATTTCTTCATTGTCATGGCTCTACCCTTTGACTTATAAGAATAACCACATGTATCTAAAGTGCCTAAGGAAATTAGGTTATTTCTCAATTCTGGTGCATAGCTAACATTCTACAAAGTTCTCACCACACCATCGAATATTTTAAACTTTATGGATCTCATTCCAGTGATCTTACATGATGCATCATTACCCATCAGAACAAATCCAAAATTACCTGAACGATATAAATCAAACCAATCCCGCACATGTGATATGAATAAGTTGAATCAAGTACCCAAGAGTCATGGAATCTATCAGAATTAACTCTAGAGACTGATAGCGTGTTTCCATCTCCAGAATTCGAGTCTCTTTCTGCAAGGTCGAGTTTGAAGACACATCACATTTCCTTTCATCGTCCTCTTTTTATTCTGATAATCACTTTTAAAATGACCCATCTGATAGCACTTGTAGCACTTGACGTTTTTCTTATTTTAATTTCTGGATTTCGATCTCGTATTCCCTTTGTAAGAACCACCCCGTCATTCTTTCTCCAACGATCCTAGTAGCCCTTCATGTTCAACCCTTCACCATGTGAACTTTTGCTAGTACACAATTTTCACTGGTTGTATGACAATATGGTTGATGTGACTTCCTCCAATTTGAGAGTCTCTTTACCCCCACGTCAACGTGGTTACAAGGTGGTCGTACGAGAAAGGAAGAAAGCACAACAATATCATGGTCTTGTCTTCGTCATCGAACTTGATTTCAAGTCACAACAAATCGCTGATAATTTGATTAAACACATTTGTGTGTTGAATCAGATCTGTACCCTCTAGCATCCACACAGCTATTACTTCAGATGTAGCTTGTTCGTGAGAGACTTCGACATATAACGACTCTCCAATTTCAGTCCAACCTCCACCGGAGACTCAATTTCCAAGACATGATACATGAACTCGTCCACCAAATATAGCCGAATTGTACCCACTGCTCACCTCGAGCTCTTCCCAATCGGCATCTGACTTACCCTCTAGCTTCTTCCTGGATAGCGCCTTCACTATCCCTTGTTGCGCCAACAAATCCTTCACCTTTCGCTGCCATAATCTGAAATTCTCAGTTCCATCGAACTTCATCACTTCGAATTTTGCAATCGAAGAAGTGAAGTAGAGAAATCAACACAAGTATTTAACGTGATTCGGTGATGTACCTACATCCATAAGAAGCGAAGTGGAGATTTTTATTCAATAAGAATAATAGGATTACATATACTAGTCCAAGCCCATACAAGACTTTAGGCCCCGTACAAGAAAAATACACATGTACCGTACCCAACCTATTCAACGTCCCTGCTAAACAAATAAAGAATTAACCCCACAAGATCGATGTCGTCATTCTGATCTGTTCCATTAAGTGCGCAATGCTCCGCTCCGGTATTGACCATTTTATTCTAGTAAAATTGTGTTCCACTTTATATGAGTCACATATACAACATACACTGAATCTTTAAGAGTGACTTACTTACTGTACGTTTTACAAATTGTCTTTTTTATGAACTAAATTTTCCAACTTCGGGATGTGTAAAACTACATCCTAAAAAATAAAGTAAATTTTTTTTATGAATGAAGCAACTCTATATCACTTGATTTCATAGAAATCAATGTGAATAAGAGATTGAAAAATCATTCACTTACAAATAGTTGTAAATCAATTCTCTGAAATATTTGTAAACAGAATAAAGTGACAGAATCACTTGTAACAGCAAAAAAGGCTCCAATTAAAATTGCTCAAAATACGTTGAAAAATAGTCGACCAATTGGTGCCAAAGACTCTATTTTTTTTTATTTTTTAAAAAAAGTATAAGAGAAAAACCAATAAAAAACTTTAGTGTGGTTCCTACAATGATAGAAATGATTGATCAATCAAAAACTAATAATGTGGTTCCTACATAACCCCAAATGTCCAAAAAGAATAATATTTCAATAAATTACTTATTATCTCATAAATTATAGAAATGAAATAATGTTGTTATAGAAAATATTTTTACTCTTGACCTGACTCTTAAAATTATACAAAATGAAGACCCCAAACCACAATTCATATAAAATTGTAAACATAGAAATGATTGACCAAAATGAAAAGAAGTTATAAAATTGGAGTAAAATTTCTCAGAGAAACAAAAATGTGTTTGGACTTACAGTTCGACCCCTTAAAAATATAATCCATATAGAGTACAATTTAATTTTTATAAAGAAGGAAAATTAAAATAATGAAATTGCAAGTACAAAGTCCGACCATAGCTCAAATCAAAGATCTGGGATGGATTATGAGGAAACATATTCTCATGTAATGAACATCATCACTTTAAATTTTTAATTAGTTTAACTATCACATAGGCTCGACATGCACCTTATAGATGTATATGTTTATTATATGGTATATTTGATAGTGACACATACATGAAAATTTTAAAATGACTTAAAATACAAGAAACGGGTGATACATGCCTCAAAACTACATTCTCAATTAAATTGCAAATCATTATAAGGTTTGGAACAATTCATATGCAAGTGGTATGATCGTCTCAACGAATATTTATTGAAGGAGGGTTTTAAAATGACGATATTTGTACATGTATTTTCATATAATATTGAATTTTCAATTTTTGCAGTTTATATTGATAATTTAAATTTTATTGAAACTCCTAAACATTTCTAGAAAACTGCAGATTATTTGAAAATTAAATTTGAGATAAAAGAATTCGAAAAAATCATATTTTATCTTGAGTAACAGATTGAACATTTTCAAGAAAAAAATTATTTGTTAAGAACTTAATTACTCTATTTTATTGAAGTTGAGATCCAGAGACGCAATCTTCCCTAATTCTAAATTCGAATAGACAAAAAGGAAACAAAGAAAAAGATAAAAGAACTCATTTACTTTCAAATCAGGAATTATGTTGGAGCTCCTTAACCTTTCAAAATGTGGTTTTGAGTCCCAAACTTCAAACTCAAGGCTTTAAGCCCTCAGCCTACTTAAATCGATGAATCTGGATCCTCACATGACAAAACTTGTTAACGTAGACATAATGTCATTGAGCTTCACTTGACTGCTGATAGATAAATGACAAAAATGTCATATCAATTAGTCTAGCAAATCATGTGAAGCCACAATTTCAACATTTATTTTGATGATTTTCATAATGTATAATATAAATTCAAATATTTAAATAGATTGGAGACTCAAAATCTCATTTTAAATAGATGCTAGTCCAAGAAATAATTATTCAGTTTTTTCCATGTTATTGCTTTCAAACTTGACGTATGCAAGCCCAATATGTTTCACGGGACACCAGAATTAAGTCCATAGGGACATCGGTTCTCCAAAGTGCCATAGTCATAGGACAATTATGTGGGTACGATAGATTGTGATTTTCTTGCCTTGCATTTGATAATATTTCGTTTTCAAGCGTGTACTATGGACTAACTTGAACTAAATGTAACCTTATAAATCTTTTTGAAAATATCAAACGCGATCTCATTATTTGCTCAACTTCTCAAATTTTCAAGTTGTTGTTGTTGTTATTATTATTATTATTATTATTATTATTATTTGGGTAGAATAGTGTTATGTGTTACTGTAACTAATGTCTACACTCTATTTTTAAATTCATTTTTTATTGCAGAAAGATTCATGACACTTTAAAAAAATAGTTGTCGAAATATCATAGTTGATTGGCAACAATACACTATTTTCACAACCTACCCATTCTAACACCACAATGACGTAAGATTTTGTTTTTTAAGAAGCAATATCAGAGACACAACCTGAACTAATATTACAGATAATACCCCACGTTAAAAATCACACCAACTTCACTTATTTTTAGTTTTGAGTATCACATACACTTTCTGATTACTTTTTGAGCTAAATATCATATGAAATGATATTGATATATAAAATACCTTTAAAAAGAAAAATATAAATTTTCTACAATATCATAAACACCCTAGTTATGATTTATACTCTTAAGTTCTTTTTATATTAGCTCTGATTTAAATAAGTCGATTTCTATGATAATTCTCTTAGGCCATGTTTGATAAGGGACCTTTTCCATGGAACTTGGAAAAAGGAATTCATTTTCCAACTTTCAAGCCGTTTGATAGACAATATTTTTCCCGGAATTCATTTTCCATTTAGCAACCTCACGCGCCAACTTTCTTGCTTTTTAAGGAATTTGTTTTCTTTGGTTTTTGGTGGGAATCTNTTTGCAATTGGAACAAATTCCAAACCCAATAGTAAAAAATCTATTCATTTAATTGATAATTTGCATGAAAAACAAAGCCAAACGAACATAAAAAAATTTTATTTTTATTTTTTACTTTTACTTTTTGGCAATCCAAAGAAGTTCTATCATCAATTCTAATAAATTTTATCCCTTTAATTAACAATTTTCATGAAAGACAAAGTCAAACGGACCAGGTGAAAAATTATACCAATCAAACACAATAATTACAATTCCCAGTAAAGCATTTTCTAGGTAATCCAATTCCTAATAAAATATTTTCTTTCCACTCATTTTCCACATTTGCAATCAAACGGAACATGTTGTTGTACACTTTGTTGAGAATAGGTCTAAGTCTCATGGCTTCATATGAGATATCATAGTTGATTGTCAATAATCCACAATTTTCTCAACCTACCCATTCTTACACCACAATTAAGTAAGATTTTATTTCTTTTAAAAGCAATATTAGGGGTGTCCAAAAGTTCCGAATCGAACCGGACCGAGCGATTCTTCATAAGTTAAATACCAAAATGGATACCTGAATCGAGAACCAATGGGTTTGGGTCAAGTCTAGGGTCTAGACCAAAAACTGAAGAATCGAATAAGAACCGAAACTAAATAATTTTTTTCATTTTTTATATTGAATTAATTAAATTATTTTATTTTTTTTCTAAAAAATTAGCAAATTAATTAAATAAATTAGATCATTTCGTAATTTTAATTTTAAAGCCCAAATCATTTTAAAGCTCATTAGCCCATTTTAAAGACAAGAAACAGTGGAGTTTGGGATCCATTAGCCCATTTTCGAATTTGCTCATTAAATTAAAGCCTTCAAATGAGATAAACTTTTAAGATCACTTCTCTCTTCTGAAACCCTAAGCAATTTCTAGAGCTGTCGTCCAGCACTTCTAATTTAGGTACCCATTTATGCATCTATTTAAGAACTATACAAATTTTGTTTTTATAATTGTGTTCAACTTCCATAATAGGGATCCGATATGAATTTCTTTTCTTGGAGAGGATTTTTGATTTATAATTCTTATGTTATCTGTTGTCGTTTTCATTTTTTATTTATTTTAGGGATAAATTTAGCATAAATAGAGCTTGGAACTGTCATTAATTTGAGGAAACTGCAATGTAGAATTCGTGATTGAAACCTGTTTGGTCCAGTCATAATTTTCAATATACTTTATTGTTTGCAGCTTCTGTTAGCTCCAGTTTGGACGCTCAAATGGAAGACAAGAAACAAAATGTTGTGAGGTCAGAAATATGGAATCATTTCACTAAGGTACTTGGTGGAGAAAGAGCGAAATGTTGTTATTGTGGGAGAACATTTAAGACGGATACTAAATCTGGAACTTCTAGTATATGGAAGGACTTAAAAGTTTTTTATGCATATAAGAACATAACGGTTGATGAAAACCAAGCAATACTCACTCAAGAAAACAATGATGTTGGTATTATGTCTGTGGTGTTTGATAAAGAACGGTGTAGAAAAGCATTGGTTAAGATGATTATTGTTGATGAATTGGCTTTTTCCTTTGTGGAAGGTGTGGGTTTTAAGGAATTTGTGCATCAACAAACTATTTGAAGTGTTGGCGATTGCTAGAGATGTGCTACATCTCTACCATGAAACAAAGGAACCATTGAGAATTAAATTTATTAATGATAGACAAAGGATTTCTTTAACCACTGATTGTTGGACATCAATTCAAAACCTCAATTATATGGTAGTCACAACACACTTCATTGATAGAAGTTGGAAACTGCATAAGAGGATATTAAGTTTTTCCGTTGTTCCAAATCATAAAGGAGAGACAATTGGGAAGCTTATTGAAAATTGTTAGCTTGATTGGGGAATAGAGCATGTGGGTACCATTACTGTAGACAATGCAAATACAAATGATGCAGCGATCATTTATGTGAAAAACAAGTTGAAGAATTGGAAACCTGACGATGTTATGATTTTAGGTGGCTCTTATCTGCATGTACGTTGTTCAGCACACATAGTCAATTTGATTGTTAAAGAAGGGTTGAAAGAGTTTAATCCAACTATAGAAAGTATTCGCAATGCGGTCAAATACTTTCTATCATCTCCTTCCCGGTTGATAAAATTTAAATGTTATATTGAAAGGGAAAAGATTGCATGCAAAAAACTTGTTGTTTTAGATGTGCCTACTAGATGAAATTTAACATTCTTAATGTTAGATAGTGCATTGAATTTTGAAAAAGCTTTCGAAAGAATGGAGGAAGAGGATGGATTTTATTGTAAATATTTTGATGAGACTGAAGGTGGAAAAGCAAAGGAGGGTCCACCTACAAGTTATGATTGGGAGAAGGCTAGAAAATTTGCGAAGTTTCTAAGAACCTTTTATGTTGTCACATTGAAGTTTAGTGCTTCATTGAATATTACTTTCAATATTTACTTTCATGAAGTTTGTAAAATTGAGCAAATTTTGAAAATAATGGGTGACAAGCAAGATTACTTGCTAAGTAGTATAGCAAATAGCATAAAGATTAAGTTTGACAAGTATTGGGGTAATGTTGATAAAATAAACAAGATTTTGATTGTAGTTATTGTGCTTGATCCTAGGTATAAGTTGGAGTTTGTTGTACATTGCATTGGTATCTTGTATGATTGTGTTAAGGTTGAAGCCATAAAAAATGAGGTCATGAAATTATTGTATGCTTTGTATAACCAATACAAAAGATGGCATTGTTCAAAGAATGGAGCCAGTGGAAGTGTTGGCGTTGAATCTAATGATGGAGTCACTTTGTTGGAGTGTTCAGATGATGATGATGATTGGGATGATTGTAATTTTGATTTTGGGTACAAGAAAATGAAAATTAGCAAAATGGATTTTTCTGAAAAAGATGAGGTACAACGATATCTAATGGAACCCACCGAAGATGCTACTAATGGAGATTTTAACATTTTACATTGGTGGAAGATTAATAAATCAAGATTTGAATTTTTTATATGAGGTTGCAAGGGATGTTCTTGCCATTCCTATATCTACAGTTGCTTATGAGTCAGCATTTAGTACTGGAGGGCGCATTCTTGATCCATTTAGGAGTTCTTTAACTCCTAAAACAGTTGAAGCCTTAATTTGTACACAAAACTGACTAAGGGAAGATTCTAGACTCTTGAAAGTTTCCCAACACGAAATTTACATTGAAGAAATAGAGTTCTATGAGGGTATTGAGAAATATAATAAATATATATTATATTTTTTTATTAAATCTTATTAGTTGAATAATTTTTAGTTTATTTGTGTTTGTTAACTGTGCATTTTCAATTATGACTGTAGAGTTTCTTACCATGACAAGTCAAGCAATTGATGATTAAATCAAATAGTTGGTACGTATTACCAATACTTAAAAATATTTTATTTTTATAACTTTTAGTTGAACAATTTTTAGTTTATTTGTGTTTGTTATTTGTGTTTTTTCAATTATGCTTGTAGAGTTTCTTACTATAACAAGTCAGCAATTGATGATTAAATCAAATAGTTGGTACGTATTACCAATACTTAAAAATATTTTATTTTTATAACTTTTAATTTATATTTCATTTTCTTTATGCAGGCAGGTTGCTTGAAGCAAATGAATTTACTTTATGTAGTGTTGATGTAATATTAATATCGACTTTTTAGTATTTGTATGCATTGAATTAATCTTATTGGATAGATAGTTATTTATATGTTTTTGAATCGGGCTACGTTAATTTGTAAAAGTTACGATGAAATGTCATTAGTTGTATTTATGTAGTATTACTATAAATGTTAAAAAATTTAATTATAGTACGGAATCGAACAGAACCGAACCGAACTGAATCAGAACGGTTCCATAATTATATTTGGACCCGACGGGTCCATTTATTAAATACCCGAAAGTTTTGGGTGGATTCGGTTCTCTTCAGAACCGAACCGAACCGAACCGACCCATAGACAACCTTAAGCAATGTCAGAGACACAACTTGAACTAATATTATAGTTAATACCCCACGTTAAAAATCACACCAACTTCACTTATTTTTAATTTTGAGTATCACATACACTTTCTGGTCACTTTTGAGCTAAATATCATCTGAAATAATATTGATATATAAAAGACGTTTAAAAAGATAAAATTTTCTACAATATCTGAAACACCCCAATTATGATTTATACTTTTAAGTTCTTTTTTATATTAGCTCTTATTTAAATAAGTTGATTTCTATGATAATTCTCTTAGACGGAGTTGTACGCTTTGCTGAGTATTACAAGTCTTCATGACTTCATATGATATATATGTTGGAAGTTTCTGAAAGGTGAGAATAGGAAAAGTTGTGGGTTTCTTTTTTTCATATGATTGGATTGGCTAAGCTTAAAAACTTAAAATTCAAAAAATTATTTATTCATAAGTACAAGGGAGAATTGCAATCACGGTCCCAAATATTTCCTTTTGTCATAGACTTTATCCAAATCTTTAAATTATGTCAACTATAGTCCTAAATATTTCATTTTATTACATTACAAAGACAAATGGATGGATTTCGTTAGCTGGCCCCAAAAAATAAATACTACACATTTTAATTACATTAAGGTTCATTAATTTTTATTCATTATTACACTTATATCCTTAATTTTTTCTTTATCATATTCTTATTTTTATCATTTCATTGGTTAAAAAAAAAAAAAAAAATCTATCCTTAAGCATGATTTTCGTTCATAAATATTGTTAACGTATTTTAAAATGAGGGTCAAATATTTAATCGTGTTTTTGTATTATTATTTGTTATGCTTATTTAAAATACAATGAGTAAATGAGTCTTTTTATTTTATCATAAAAAATTTGGAGAAAAATCATAATCAGAAACAATTATGTTAATTTGAAAATAAAATTGCGATTCAAAAAAAGTTGAGACATAAATTTGTTAATATATAAAGTTATAAACCTTTCATCCAATTAAAATATAATATAGTTATTAAGAAGAGTGGTGAAAATATATTTAGCCAAAATTAAATTTAAAAAAAATCCCATCTTCTTCTCCCCAAAACCAAACAAGCAAACTAGAAAATCGCCAGCCAGGCCGACGGTTAAAAAATCGTCATCAAATGATAGTTGGAGAAGTCATTATCAACTGCAGAAAGCCAAGACACAATAATCAAGGTAATCGACAATTGCAGAATTACCCGCTTTAAAATTGCAGCGATGGAGATAACTTTTTTCTTAATCCATCAATGTATTAAATTCAATTTATAAAACCTCAATAAATTGAATTAAACCCCGAAATCCCAAGTTTGGATGCGATTCCCTCTTCAAACACACATCTGTTGATGATATAAAATAACAAAATAATACCCAAAATCAATCTACAATAATTCCAGATCTAGCGTACATCCATTCCTCAAGATTCCAGTTACCCAGTTGACCAAAATCTCCAAATTCTCATGTATACTTTAATCAAAAATGCCTAACCATGTCTTATATCTTCTTCCATATTCGAAAAGAACGATTCACTGTTCAAACATTAACACATATAATTACATCCACTAAAACTGCACGAGGCAAAAACTAATTACAACAATTATATCTGTGGTGCGGGGACGATTTTCTGGTTTCCTGATTTGGTTTTGGAGGTGGGGTGCGTGTGCGGGGAGAAGAATTTCTATTTCTTTTTTTTTTTTTTTTTAAATTAATTTTTAACTTTATTCTCCTCCATCTTAAAAGAGGGATAAAATGCTAAGTTACCATTTTACCCTTATTGAAATAGATTAGAATATTGTCAAAATTATTTTTTCAAGTCAACTAACCGTTAATCCATCCATTTGTCTTTGTACTGTAACAAAATGAAAGATATAGGATTGCGATTGCCACAAATTAAAAATTTGGGTAAAGTGTGCGATAAAAAGAAAGGTTTGAGACCGTAACTGCAATTTTTCCCAAGTATAAAAGTGAGTCTAAATATATAATTTTTTTATTAAGTACAATTAAAATTAAGTTACTTATTTTGACTATAAGGTTAAAGTTATGTTTCTAAATATGTACTTTTTTTTACATAAAGTAAGAGAAAATAAGCTATTTATTGTAAATAATATGATTATTAGTTAATGACAATTATACTCCTGAGACCCTAATTTTTATTGCATTTGTATACCTAATTATTCTCTATAAATGATTATCAAAATTAATTTGATGACATGTGAATTTTCAAATATAGATAGTCAAAAAGATAAATCTGCTCTTAGGAATCATTAAATCCTATAAATGATTGCTCTAATGTATCATTAAAATTCTTTGAAATATTGCTGCTGGAATGAAACGCAGTCTCGGAACAGAATTCCTCAGAAGAAACCAACTATTCCCTATCTAAATCTTCCCACTAAAAGAAGTCGTGTCCACCCTAGACATCTGTAAACGAGGCTACTTCTTTCTTTTATGCTTTTTTGCTTGTATACAAATTTATAATGATTATTTTATTGTAACCTGATGATTATTTTACTAATGCACCATCCATCGTCATTGTGTCTGTTTTGCGCATCAGTTTGAGTAAATTATGTATCTAATTGCGTTTGTTAATCAACTTCAATGCACGTGTGTCCACGTAAATTTTATGTATA
>CAIGRN010005808.1:0-11107 GCA_903798345.1 Fraxinus anomala | reverse complement strand
GAAATTGAAAATTGTGAGTATGTGAAAAGATGGAATAATTGTGGTGGTGGCAATTTCTATACATCATCCTTAGATGGTTCCATGAAAAGGCATGTCCCAATGCTAAGATCTTCCACCTGAAATGAAGGGAAAAAAAAATCAATGGATATATTATTTGATGAACAAAATCCAGAAATTAAATACGATTACGATTCTGTAAATTGTTCTTGCATGCTTATAAGCAAATTTCAAGTAGTGAAACTTACTTGAAATCACAAAAACGAGGTTGAATCGCTTGCTTCTATTTTGCTTCCTACTTATACTGCTTTGTACTCACTTTCTGGTTGAAACTTGATTAGGAGTTTGATACCCACAATTCAAGAACCAAATTTAAGATGTCATATTTTCAAATCAAGTCACAACCTTTATGTATTTTTTTACCATTTTTTCACATACGAATTCTGCATGTATTTTTCATATGATATGATATGGGTATAGTTGAGATTGTATATGGAAGTTATATGTTGTGGGAGGTTGAGTTTCAAAATCAATTTCTAACTCCTCCCTCCAAAACACATTTCCATTCAATTCAAGTCGGGTCAACCCATATGGGTAACCTACTTATTTTAACATCTCCCACTCATGCATGATGCGCTTAACTTGATTCTAATATAATATATCAATTATATCTATCTTAACATCTCCAACTTCATATAGGTAAATGGATCGTGTGACCAACGAGTTAATTTAAGAACACGCAACACTATACACCTGTTAGGGATATATAACAGCTCTACAAGAGGAAATATATTTCTCGCTATACCCCATACATATTTCGTAACAATAGTTCGAATATTTCTGACCTCTCAATTAATCGAAGAACATATTTAACTTTCTCGTTTATATTATATTACAATCGTCTTACAATATTCAAATGGTTAACATTATTTGTTTGGTCGGCGAATACAAGTTGGAGTGTTAAATAAAATAGTCTTTCTTTCTTACTTGAATTCCTTAATTTAAAGTCAGCTACTTTCCTATATATGTTTCATCAAATCGGATCAATCATCGCTATTGGCAACATGCTAAAGTAACAACACCAAAATAAAATTCCGAGAAATAGTTAAAAGTCATAAGGGCATATAAGTGAGGTCATATGTGCCTCATAGACTTACACAATGAAGAAGCAAGGATCAATTCTTTCATTTCTCATTGGTCGTTAAAGCGCACGTGTTATGGTGTTTTCTTCCTTTTTAGGGTGTATGTCTAATCTTACAAATTAAATACACCATACAGATCATACTTTGGATATTCCTCGATATCTAACATGAGTTCTCCTTATATTTAATCTTCTAGATAATCCCAGCCGAGAACTCTATTTAACTATTAAACGGGTTTAATGGATATCAAAATCCATTTTGATGACTTGTTGTAATCTCATCTTGATACCATATGGACGACCTGTTTATTCCAACATCTGTCACTCATACATAATGGGCTTGACCTGATTTTGATATAATATATCACTTATATCTATCTCAACATCTCCAACTTTATAAAAGTAAATGGATATGCGACCAACGAGTTAATTTAAGAGAATACAACACTACATACCTGTTAGGGATATAAAGCAGTTCTACAAGAGGAAATATATTTCTCACTATACTCCAAATATATTTTGTAACACTAGTTCGAGCATTTGTGACCCCTCAATTAACAAAAGAACATACTCAACTTTCTCATTTTGATTTCATTTACAATTGTGTTGCAAAACTCAAATAGTTAACACAAGAGTCGAGTCAGTGAATACATGACGAGGTGTTAGAATAAATAATTTTTCTTTCCTATTTGAATCCCTTAATTTCAAGTTAGTTACATTCCAAGATATGTCCCATCAAACTGAACAAGTCATGTTATTGGCAGCATGTTAAAGTAGTAATATTGAAATAAAATTCTGAGAAATAGTCAAAAGTCATAAGGTATATAAGTGAGGTCATATGTTCCTTGGAGACTCATACAATGAAGAAGCAATGATCAATTCTTTCATTTCTCATTGGTCGTAAAAGCACACGTGGTATGAAGCACGTACTATGGTGTTTTCTCCTTTTCTTAGAGCATATATGTAATCTTACAAATTAAATACCCCATACAAATCATAGCTAAGATGTTTCTTGATGTCTAACCTGAGTTCTCCTTGTATTTATTCAACTAGGCAATCCCAATCGAGAACTGGATCTGGCAATTGAACATGTTTAATGGATAGCAAAATCCATTTCGATTACTTGTTTGTAATCTCATCTTGATATCTCATCTCATCAAGGCGACTAGATCATATATACAATATGGTCACTGTATCTCATCTCAGTACACCCTAAATTGTTTGAGGCAATTGTTCGTGTGAGTAAACCAATCTAAACCTGTTTGACATACTTTATATGTACATATTAAATGCTAACATAATAATCATAAGAAAAGATTACTCTTAACATATGAACTAAAAAACATTGTTTATTAATGGACATTAAAAAGTATAGTACATAATTCAGATTCTATACAATTCCAAAAATTTAACATGATTCACAAAGGCATTTCTAAGGATAGGTTTAGTAAATAGATCAGGTACCATTTGGTGCATAGAAATATATTGCAAACTTACTTCTTTCTTTCATATGATGTTTCTTACAAAATTATATTTTGTATCAATGTGCTTAATTTTGTTGTGATACTTGAAATCCTTTGTATATGCAATAGGTGCCTAACTACCATAGTAAATCAATATACGCCCCACATCACCACTAAGGACCCTTAGATCAGGTTCCTGGACCGCTGAAGCACATGCTACGAATTCTGCTTCTATTGTAGACAAGGAAATACATATTTGTTTCTTGCTACTTCAAGAGATGTCACCACTATTATGCAAGATCTCATATCCCAAAATTGATTTGCACTCATCTAGATCTCCACCCCAATCAACATCTATGTATCATTTTAAGCACAAATCATTCCATTGATAGTACATGAAATAGTTAGCAGTGTCCTTCAGGTATCCCAATATTCTCTTAGCTGCTTTACAATGCTCTCTCCCGGGATTAGATTGATATCTGCTGACCAGACCAATAGCATAACAAATGTAAGGACGAATACACATCATAGCATACATCAAGCTTCCAACCGCACTGGATTATGGTACTCTGGACATTTCTTCTTTTTCCTCAAGGGCCTTACGACACATGCGAAGACTTAGAGTTTCTCCTTTTGATACAAGAGTGTCAATGGGATTGCATTCTCCATTTTGAAACGTTCAAGATGTTCAAGAATTTTCTTTATATATGACTCTTGTGATAGAGCAATCTCTATGAATTTTACGCCTAATATATAATCTTCTTCACCCATGTCCTTCATTTCAAATTTCGAGGACGACCATTATTAATAGTTTTAATATACTCATTATAAACCAGCCAGTAAAATATCATCTATGTAGAGATACAAATTATGAGTTTCTCATAGGACCTTTTCAAATAAATACAGTGAACATTGTCCATCATGACAAAATTGTACTAGATAACCGCTTTGTCAAATCTCAAGTACCATTGTTTAAAAGACTACTTTAGGCCATAGATTGATCTTTTCAATTAACAAATTTTATTCTCTTGACCTATTTTAAGGAAACCTACTGGTTGTTGCATGTATATTTTTTCATCCAATTCTCAATTGAGAAATGCAATCTTCATATCTATTTGATGTAATTCTAAATCCAAACGTGCCACTATGATTAAGAGTATGAGAATTGAAGTGAATATTACTACTGATAAAGATGTTTGTCCATAATCTATACCTTTCTATTGAGTATAACCTTTTGCTAATAAGCGAGCCTTATACTTATCTATAGTCTCATCAGCTCTTTACTTTTATCTTGAGAACTCATATGTTCCCAATAACTCTCCTTGATCATAGACTCCATCACTTCTTCCATTACATTCTCCCACTTTTCCTTTACAGGGTATGATAGAGTTTCTTGTACTGATTTTAGTTCTTAATCATCTTTTGGAGATACTAGGAAAACTTGCCCTTCTATCTTGAAATGACATTTTGGCATACTTTTTCTACTACTTTACGAAGTGAAAGCTCTGATATGACATTATCAGTTGGAGATAAATAGCTCACACTTGGATCAACAGGTGGAAGTGCTTACTCAAGCATCTCAATTGATCCATCAAGTACAACTCTATCATCTAATTCAAACAAAGGTTCTCCCTTTTTAATTTCTTACCTGCTAGAAAAATCACCATCAACAAATGTCATATCTCATGACTCTATTTAGTTATAGTCCAATCATGAGTTTCATCTATGAAAACATATCCTTTGGATTGATTTGAATATTTTAAAAAGATACAGTTCTTCCATCGCGGACTAAATTTATTAAACTTATTTGAAGAATCATGAGAGTTAATACTCTAAATAGTCACTGAACTTTGTAAACGGTTCTTAGGGGTTCATTGAACTTCAAAACATTCATAAATAGTCACTAAACTTTGTCAAAACCTCCCAGGAGGTCACCGAACTTTACAAATTAGGACCCCATACATCAATGGTTCAGCGAACCCCTAGGAGCTTTTTGCAAAGTTGAGTGACTATCTAGGAAAGTTTTGGAAAAGTTCAATGACTATTTAGGGAAGTTTAGAAGTTCAGTGACCTTCTAAGAACTTTTTGTAAAGTGCAGTGACTATTTATGGAAGTTCTGAAGTTTGATGACCTCCTAGGAACTTTTGGCAAAGTTCAGTGACTATTTAGGATATTAACCCGAATCATGGATATAGGTAGTTGTTCCCCAGGATCTAAGAGAACTCAAATCAGGGGATCTATTTGTCGAAAACTGATATGGTGAGTAGGTACTGATTTAGATGAAACTCTATTTAGAATATAGGTTACAGTTAAGAAATCATCTTCCCAGTAAAAAATGGGTAAGTTAGCATGCACCATCATAGATCTAACAATTTCTAAAAACGTTATCTTCTTCATCTCAACAACACCATTTTGTTGTGATGTGATGGGAATAGTTAATTGTCTAAAGATTCACTTACCATTACATAGTTCTTTGAACTCTTCAGATAGATATTCACGTCCTCAGTCAGTTATTAAGGCTTTCACCTTTCTATCTATGTGAATTTCTACTACATTTAAATATCGTCTAAAGCATTCTAATGCCTCTAACTTATGAGAAATCAAATAGATATAACTATACAGCATGAGATTTTCTATAAAAGTAATGAAATAAAAGGTTCAATGTCTTGTCCTCACATTCATAGGGCTACATATATCTGAATGGACAAACTACAATGGAAGTTTAGCTCTTAAGGCTTTACCAAATGGTTTTCGTGTTATTTTTCCAATTAGGCAATGTTCACAAGTAGGTAACGAAACTTTAGAGATTGAACATAGCAAGCCTTTTTTAGCTAACCTATTCATTCTCACTTACCCAATATGTCCTAATCTAGCATACCATAAACATGTATCAACATTAAATTTTTAGAAGAAAAGATACATTCATAGAAAAATAACGATCGACGTAATAGTTATAAAGGTTTGAATCGAGAAAAGATAGGCCTTCAGGGAATAATCAAGCTGTTGGAAGTGGAAACAGACCTTATAGACCCATCCAACTCAAACTCAAATGGGGGAGATCGTTACTCTTATAATAAGGGAGGAGCTATCAATGCACCCGTCGGAGTAACTTTCAAAGAAATTATCAAAATAACCGTTAAGGAAACTATAACAGTAGTAACAGTAACAATTGGAATAAGGGAAAAGCAACGGAGGGCAGACCTGATGCCACTCAGAAATGGATGGTGAAAGCATATTGTCAACTAGCGAGTGGTGGATTGAGTTCAAAGCAAGGTGTCCCACAACCTAGTTGTCACGGTGAGATCGACTCCGAAAAGGATGATGATGTAGTTTTTGCATTCTCACATCGGTGCAATATATTATCACATCGAGCTACTAAAAAGGATGATCTCCTCTCGAAAGAGGTAAGGACGGAAGAATCGAAAGCTCACATTTGTAGGGCGAAAGGCCTAATGTACATTGATGTGAAGATCAATGAAAAGCCAATCGGGGCTATGGTAGATACTGATGCTACCCACAACTACCTTGCAAGTACCGAAGTAAAGTGGCTTGGACTTGTTCTGGAAAAAGGTAATGGGAAGGTTAAAGCAATCAATTCTACTGCTAACCAATAGCGGGGGTAGTATCTGTGTCAATCAATGTAGGTCATTTCGAAAGAAGGAAAAATTTGTCTGCAGTTTAAATGGATAATTTCAAGCTCATTCTAGGATTGTAATTTTTTCGGGATACTAAGACATCAGTGTTGCCATATTCCGACTAGTTAATGATGATGGGTAGTAAATCATGCATCATTACCACAAAAGTTGGGAAAATAGGCGAGAAGAGTATCTCAGCCATACAATTTGTTAAGGGTTTCAAAAGAAATGAGTCCTCATTTTTGTGCACTCTTCGATTATAGGAGATCGAACAGACGACTGATCCTATTCCAAAACCTATGAAAAGGCTTATTAAGGAATTTGAGAACATCATGTCGGTTGAGTTACCGAGGAGATTGTCACCAATGAGGGCAATTGATTATGAGATTGAACTTATTCCAGGTGCCAAACCTCCCGTTAGGGCACCTTACTGTATGTCTGAGCTTGAGCTCGAGCTTGAGGAGCTTAGGAACTAATTGGGAAAAATGTTGAAAAGTGGAATTATTATGCCTGGGAAGTCACCATATGGAGCACCTGTGCTGTTTCAGAAAAAGGCCGATAGTTCTCTTAGAATGTGATGCGACTATCGAGCTTTGAACACGATCACTGTGAAGAATAGCTATCCTATTCCGTTGGTCACGGATTGCTTTGACTAACTGATTTGGGCGAATTATTAGACAAGGATTGATCTTAGGTCCGGATACTAGCAAGTTCGGGTCAAGGAGGGAGATGAAGCAAATACTACTATGGTAACAAGATATGGAGCCTTTGAATTTAAAGTGATGCCTTTTGGCTTGACGAACGCTCCAATGACATTTTGTACGATGATGAATTAGGTACTTCACGGGTTCTTAGACAATTTTGTAGTGTTGTACTTGGACGACATAGTAATCTACAGCGAGACATTGGGGGAACATGTGTAACATATAAGGCAAGTTTTCAATTAGCTGCGAGAAAATGAACTCTATGCCAAACCGTCTAAATGTTCATTCGCTTAGACGTCCATCAATTTTTTAGGTCACATCATTAAGCAAGGTAAAATATGCATGAATTCGAAAAAGGTTATAGCCATCAAAGATTGGCAACCACCAAAGAATGTATACGATATACGTTTATTTCTCGAGTTATGCAATTAATATCGAAAATTTGTGAAAGGGTACTCAGGAATTGCACTGCCACTAACCGAATTGACAAAGAAGGATAAGGGTTAGGAGTGGTCACTCCAATGCCAAACTGCTTTTGAAAAGTTGAAGATATCTATGTGGACGAACCCGGTGTTAGCTTTACCAGACATGACCAAATAATTTGAAGTTCATACAGATGCTTCAGATTTTGCACTTGGTGGAGTCCTTATGCAAGAAGGATATCCGGTTGTGTCTGAAAGTCGAATGCTGAATTCAATGTTGGAGATCTGGTAATGGTTAGACTCCCTGATAGAAACTGTTATAAACCGGCAAGAGAGAAAGACTCAATATTGGTGCCAAAAATATATTAGATCATTACCCATCGTGAAGAAGATTGGAAGAGTTTCATATAGAGTTGCACTTCCTTCATGGTGTAAAATCCACAAGGTCTTTCATGTTGGTGTACTTAAGCCATACTTTTCCGACAAGAAGGATACATCCAGAAATGAGTCAAGGCGATTTGTGTTTGAATTGAAAAGAGCCAGAAAGAATGTTGTTGAAGAGATTCTTGACCATCGAACTACTCGAGCTTCAGGAAATATCATCAAGAGTATTTGGTCAAATGGAATGGATATAGCAGCGAGGATAATACTTGGGAAAGAGATTTATAGCTTTCAAGCAATCAATGATCAAATTACTTTCATTGCATCTCAATTTTATGTCGCAAACTTTCTAGAAATTGTAATCAAATTTTCTTTCCTTTCGAAACGACCGAGAGAAGGTGGAAGATAGTTTAGTGGAGTAGACTACTTCCGTACGGAGTACATTTCTATGCAAAGAAGAAAGGCACCCCGTAAAACCTAATTACATGGTCTTTCACTCCTGAGTCTAAATCTCCATAGAATAAGATTCAGTTAGCATAATAGTGCCTGAAACATAAACAACACTAAAAAAAGTATTTACAAGAGTTACTTTCTTTGCTCAGCATTCCCGAGTAAAGTACCCAACACTTGACAATTGAAATTTCAGCTTCCTCTTATCTTTCTTCTTTCCAACCTATTTATCTTGCATTTGGGTTTGTTCTTTTTAGGTACCATCCAGTTTCTTTTCCCTTCTCTTTCTAGCCTTTGAACCAGTTTTTTTTAAATTTTTTATTTACATTTAAAGTCTAAAACTTTTCCAGAACTATATTCAATCACAAAAGCCTGTCCCAGAGATTTAGTCGTACCGATGTGCTCATCCTCTAGTTCCACATGTTGTGTAGTATCAGCAAATGTTTTGATGCTATCATTATAAGTCAGATGGACTTTCAAATGTTCCCAATTATCAAGAAGAGCAGATCAAAACCTGAAATTGTTGCTCATTAGAGGGTATGTGTCTAGTCGACTTTAATTCCCTAATCATAGTAGACATGGTCCTCACATGATGTGTGA
Organism: Fraxinus anomala; assembly: GCA_903798345.1. NCBI lineage: Eukaryota > Viridiplantae > Streptophyta > Magnoliopsida > Lamiales > Oleaceae > Fraxinus > Fraxinus anomala. Next base: position 2,314 of record CAIGRN010005808.1, on the reverse strand, counting down.
TGCTATGATTAAAAGGCTTACTGTAAGTGTCAAACTTAACAGTTAGTTGTCCAAGTCTAGTCACACTACTACCACCATATTTCTCTCTCAAATATTTCCACATGTCATGAGCTATTGGAAACTTCTCATACTTATGAATGAAATCGTCTACCATGGAATTTACCAAAATCGCACGAGCAGCGAAATCTTTCTTTTTCCAAGTTCGGTAAATTTTTTGATCCATTCTTAGTTGAGCAGTTTGACATACCCCTGGGTCTTCTACCACATAGTTAATGCCCTAAAGGAAATTATGTTCCTCCAGCCTATACCAAATTTTATGGCCCCAAGTGTTATAGTTATCGTCATTCAATTTGTCACCCTTATTAAGGTTAGCTATGATATTTTTAGATACTATGGTCTTTCAAAATTTTTAAGACAAACATATTAATGTCCATTTATGTACATATATCATTTTCCACTCATACAAATTAAGTTTTATGATAATTAACACTAGACGCGGAGTCCAAAGTTCACTAAGTTCCCAATTATCCTCCATTATCCTAATTTTATATTATCACAAAATTAATTTCAAAACACAAAATTATAAGTTCTAAGTTAGAATTACTTAAACCTTAGAACTCCCTCTATTAAGCAATCATGCAGGTATAAAGTAAGCAAGACATTTTGACTATATGTAATAATCATAAAACATATATATAACTCACAAAATGTCAAATATGTACATGCAATTAGAGTAAATTTCTCTATTCAACTACTAAATATAAAAAGCATTACATAGATGTTTTTCGACAATATGAACTAACAATACATCGATAAATTGAATATAAAATTCTCATTTTCTGAATTCTATTTCCTCATCAAAATCCTGATTAGATAGCTATAGGCTAGAGATGGTGAATTATCCAAAATTTCAATAGTACTACCATGCCATGCTTGGGAAAAGTCCTCATTAGATGATACATATTCATCGCCTCGCATGTAGGTTGTCCCAAATGCAACACTGATTGACAAATTGCTTTGAGATGTTTTATGTGCTGTATTAGGTTAGGTGTGGATCAATTTCATAGTTTCAATAAGGACGTAAGTTTCAATACATTTCAGAGCCAGTGATTTACTAGTTGTTCCTCTAAGGATGTTAAAAGAGCCCATTGATCCAAATTATATGTTAAAGCACAAAAATTGAAAACTAGTCACAATGTATTACATAACCTAATCAAGACACATGCAATTCATGAACGTGTATAAAATGTGATATTTTAAACTCTTTCGGAGTATTTTTCATTTTCAAAAAAATGAAAGTACTTCAAAAAATAACTACCACTAGACAAATACCACTAAATAAACATTCTTGATTAAAAAAAAAAAGAATTTAATCAAGTCAAAAAAATATTTTTAATACTTTTTACAAATTTATTTCAATCATAAAAAATAAAAAATATTTTTTTATCATTTGAAAATTAATTTTAATTGTATATAAACTCAAGAATATTTTAGGGACCAATATACAACTTTTCAAATTGATATGGGAATAATCAACATCCAAAAAATAGTTTTGGGACCAACAAAGCAATTTTTCAAATTGCATTTGGAATTCACACGCTCCTCCACGCGCAAAACATTTTTTGTTTTCATTTTCCCCATTTTTAATTATAGTTATTGTTTAAAGTCTAAAAAAGAAGAATTTTCGTCCAAAAAGTAGTTTTTAGGACCAACATGTAATTTTTCAAATTGCATTTGGAGTTTACATGAACCTCCACGCGCAAAACATTTTCTGTTTTCATTTTTCCTTTTTTTAATTATAGTTATGGTTCATTATCTAAAATGGGGCAGAATTTTCAAAATTTTACCCAAACTTTCGGAGGCCATAACTTCTTCATTTTAAAGCCAAAATTAATGTTCTTTATACTATTAGAAATGTCTCAAAAAGATCTATCTATCCATTCAAATGGGCAGCATGAATCGCAATGTATAAGAAAATCATGTGATGAAGTTTCAGTTTTTTAGACTAGGGTTCGATTTTTCTCCTGAAATACAAATCCAAATGACATGGAGTTTTGCAGACATATGTTGCATGCTATCATGAACATATGGTATAAATTTCATGAGTTTATATGAAGTATATCAAAAGTTACCATTAATGGTTTTCAAACTTCGGAAGAAAACCATGAAAGTCCAAGAATAGCTAAACAAGAGGGGGGTAAATTGGTTTTTGAAACTTTTTCGACAATTAGTCTCAAAATTATTTAACACACAAGATATAAATGCAAAGCGTAATAAGAGAAGTAAATATATAAATTCGATAACTTAATTCAAG
>CAIGRN010005805.1:0-15065 GCA_903798345.1 Fraxinus anomala | reverse complement strand
CCATTTCACTAATATATAAAACCATATCCCAACACGCATCACTTTTATACTTTGTCGTTGCTATCCAGGTTCTCGGACTTTGCTTCCAGGGTTAACAAATAGATCCCTAAGTCCGGGAATATTACTCATAATAAATCTAGGAGTTTAATTTCTATCGTTGTGTAGTGAACCTTATAGTTGATCGCACGTTATTTTTTCTTAGTAATGGATGACGTGGGCCAGCATAGCTTTAAGCCCTTATAGTCCAAACCTCGGGACAAGAAAATGCCTCGATGTTCGTGGTAGCATTGAGGCGATATGCTATGATTCTTCCAATTTTTAGTATACGCTAGATGGTTTCTTTTTGTGCATTTCCAGGTTAATGCCCTGTAGGCATTTAAAATGCGTGTTACTCACGTACGATCTTATCTGTGCATTTTTGTATCTTGGTCAGGCACTTATTAGTGTTGGGTGAACTCAATTGCAGGAAGGGTATGAATAGTTTAGACCTACTGTTGATCCAATCGATGGCCTAAACCTTTTGTCTGAACTTATGAGTATACTATTCTCTTTACCACAGATTTCTCTACTTTCTGTGTTTATTTCTTGTTTGGAGCGATTCTATTTTTCTTCCATTTTCTTTAAATCTTTTTACTTAGTTATGTACTTATGTTTTACCCAGTATTTATCCCTGACCTATTTGGTTTATTTTTGCAAAACATATTCCATGACTTTGGAGGCTGAAATATTTTATGGTAAGGATGTCTCATTTGAAGAAGTTTATAGCCTTGGAGTTATGTTTATCATTGACGTGTATCCCTTATAGTTTAAAGGTTATACTGGGATAATCTCAGTTGAATGTTAAGTCCCCAACTAAGGGTTGAATTATGTACCGTAGCATGGGGATTGAAGAGCTAATCTATTAGGCCTATCCTAGAGACCATAAGTTTTGATTAATGATAGGTTTTGTGGCCTCATCAATTTGGTTGTGAAGGATGCGATTGTGAAGCCATTATATCCCGAATAGCCTTAAATTATCAACCATCCCTCTTGTGGCTATATAACTTTCTATGAATTTTCATCAAATTTGGGGTTTTTTATTCCTCTTTTCTTTATCTATTTTTCTATTTCTAATGTTGCACGCAAAAAGAGTATTATCTTTATTTGTGGTAGCTGGGAATTTTAGTTCTAATAAAGCTTGTTTATTTTGATTTTATGATGTCTGCAGAAAGTATCGATTTTATTTTGAATACTTTTATTTTTCTTCATTTGCTTATACGATTTCCTTTATTTGTGTAATCAATATTATCATGCACGCTATTATCAAGATGAAGATCATCTTTAGTGCTGCTCTTAAACGCTAGAAACGGGCTTCCTCTTCTCCTTCTAGGGAGACAAGGGTAAGGCTTTGCATGAAGGAAAGGGTGCGATTAGACAACCTCCATCATCTCAAGGGCTGGAGGCTCGCTCACTACCTCAGCTTAGGGGTCATTGCCCGCAGAACCTGGGGCTCATCTCTGGATTTGGCAAGGGACCTTGTAAAGGGGAAAAGGAAGATACCAGAAGGGTATGAACACCTTGCAGATACCAAGGCATTACCCTACCAAGGGGAACTGGACCCAAGGCCTCATCAATGTTTCCTCTCCTCATTTCTAGGGTTGCTAGATCCGCCTTCCTATATTTCAACTCCGGTTAGGAGAATTTTGCAAAGGGTATGACTTCCAAGCTGAGGGTGATTCTGATCGATGCTCACCTCTCGAGTGCTATTGTCCTTCATCATAACTAGTAGGCTGAGTATGTGGTCTGTGTTTTATGGGCTGATAAACTAGAGAAGAAAATTGATTATGTGAACAAGAGGTATGAAACTTTTCAAGAAAATTGGGTGAAGTTGAGAAAAAAAAAAAAGAGGAAGCACAAGGAGATGAGCAAAAGCTTTAAGGCCTTAGCTGCAAATGAAAGCTCTTTGGTGGCTGATAGTACTAGTGTCACAAAGGACTTGGAACAGGCTAAAGAAAACCATGATGCTTAGATCACCAAAACTGATGTTGAGCTTTTACGCCTCAAAGGAACTTCAGTCAGTTAAGGCTGAACAATTCACTCCAAGAATCTAGTTAAGGTAAGTGGTGAAAATGCCCTTCTTCTTAATCGGTTGGAGTATACTAATACAAAATTAGCTATTCCTAAGTCTTGCCTTTTTGAAGCCAAGACTAACGAGGCAAAGCTTCTGGAGGATGCTATGTATGATGATTGACATTATTAGGAGTTTTCATCTTGGAAGGAATTTGGATTTTCTGGAAGTTAGGGAAGATGATGCCTATGACACCTTTTTCTACAAGAATACCCCGCGAGCCACTGGGTCATTTGACAATCCATCCACTTCTGTCATACCTTCCTAACCTACAGAATATGTAGTTATTCCTTCCGGTGAAGCTGCTGTTAAAAATAAGCCAACCAACATTTTTGTTAATGCTCCTCCTCCCAGGTGAGTTTGCCCTTCGAGGGTAACACCTTGATTAGCCAAGATGTTCCAACTTTCAGGAATCTTTAACTGTTTGTCAATTTAGATAGATAATTCGCTTTTTGTTAACAACAGAATCTATCATTCTTGTGTTGACTTCACATTTCAGCAACACAACTTTCAAATGAAACTTCATTACATCCTCGTAACAACATAAGGGGATACGGATTACTACCATTTCCCTTGCCATGGCTTTTCAATTTCATAAGTACTTTGTGCATTGTTACAATATGTCATGATATTTAATCTTTTGTGGCCGTGAACTCATCTTTTTTTCTTTACAACGATTTCCTTTGGGATGAAAATTAGTCCCCGTACTATTTTTGGCTGGATAAACCTCTCCTTTAGTTGAAATTTCCTTTGCGGGATAAACTTTGCCTTTAATTGTAATTCCTTTGGCTGACTGAAACCTGCCTTTAGTTATCTTGTCTCCACGAACCTTATTTCAAGTTTATTATTGGTTTGTATTTCGAGACCTATGCTTTCTTCAGTACTTGTAAATTTATCTTTACTAATGGACACGTGTTTCAACATATCATTCGTAGCATCAGACGCTTGCTTTCCTATAAAAGGTTTTCAAGCATGTTTTTATTCTTTTCAACTATAAATATGGTCTTACCCTTTAAGGTTTTTTGGGGTTGCTTTCTGTAGAGCACTGAAATAACATTCTCACTCGGCAGCTTGGATTCCCTTGATATAGGCTATTTCTTGGGGAGTTATAAATTTCAAGCACAAGTGGTGGATAGATGTTATTGCTTTCAGCTGTTTCATAGCAGGTCTTCATAAGATCCTATTATAAGGAGATTGGATATCCATGATTAAAAAGTCTACGTGTCCTTAAAATACAATTGGCTCATCGTCTAGCTCAATTTTTTAATGTAATTTGTCCCATTGGAATCAAACTGACCCAGTGAAACCATATATAGGTTCGGCCATTGGCATCCAAGGGTGATCAACTTGTATTTGGACAAAAACACTTCCAAACAGAATATTAACGGAATTTCCATTATCTACCATCGTGTGGCTCACATTACCAATGCATCGCAATGGGATATATGCATGTTCATCAGTACTATCAAATGTAATTGGAAGAGAAGCATGTTTAAGATTAACTCGAATCTAGAATACTTCCTGTACGGACTTTCTGGCAAAGCAAGAGTAGCACTTTTGTTCACTCATTGTATTTTCCACCAATATAAGAGCCTCCAATTATGGTGTTGATCTCCTTTATTGGGGATAGAAATTTGGAAGCATTTGCTAGTACTAACTTTGGCTCGTCTTGCCTTGGTCTGTTTCCACGACCAAATCCCTTGGATGGGTAAGGTTGTACTTTTCCTTCAATCTTTCCCAGTGAACCTCCCAGGAATGCTTGCTTTAGTTGTGGCCAACTTTTGACTGATCCTAGTGGCAACTTGCTATACCATTTCCTAGCTAATTAGTCTAGTGTTAAGTAAAAGCCTTGGAATTTCATCGCTGGGCTTACATTTTTTAGTTTCATCTATGTCATATACTCAAACAGATGATACATAGGATCTCCCATTCCACTGTACTTTTCCATTATAGGATGAGCAAAATTGTGTGGGATCAAAACCTATGCACTCATTATCATCATCTATTTCATATGATCTAATCATCTAATCTTTGCACTCCTTAGTTGGAAGAGTAATATAAGAAGTGCTGCCATAGTTTTCAACTCTTTGATCTTTGTGACGACAATATTGAGTTGATCTTCTATCATGAGAGCTTAATTCATATGCAGAACTTCCTATCGTGGACTTATCCTCGTCCCACTCTTTCATTCTCATTTCCATCATATTATCATCAGTTTTCAAAATCTGTAAATTGATGCTCTTCTCACCAAAGGAGCTAGCAGCGTGTTTTTTTCTATTTCTTCCTGAATTATCTTGCTAAATTCCTCTCGAATTTTCAACTTTTGCAAATAGATATGCATTTCAAATAAGCACGACTATTCAAAAGCTCATCATTGTTGTATCCTTTGATTCTATTCTCTGGTGATAATTTTCATTCTGAATTTTCTCTTGTAGGATTTATTTTTTTACAATGTGCTAAGGATTTATTGAATATAATCGAGTTTTGTGGTGTACTTTGTTCAATCTTTCCCACAGACGGCGTCAATTTGCTGGTGATACAAATATGATCAACTATTTATTAAACAATTACAATCGATAGATAATACAAATACATTCAACAAATCATCTCACCTAACTATTACTCTTACCTCCTAAACTCATTAGTCTTGATGTTTAACTAAAGCAAGAGGAGAAATAGCTATTTGGGAGGGAGATATTTGAATTGCAGCCCATTCTTCTTCAAATGAGGGGGTATTTACAATTTCTTTTCCGAATCTTGGGATAGTTTTGTCTTTTTGAGAGAATGACAAATGAAGGCTCCTTGTTAGCTATCTTTCAATAGATTTGATCGAGAGTCACGCTTTCTTCATTTGTCTACATGCCTTCTAATAAAGACTGTAGCCAGCGTGATATGGAAAATGGTCGGCCATATTCAGGCAAACTTGCTACATCTTTGCTCACCTTGCGTATCATTTTTTACTTCGTCATTTCTCACCCTAGTTTACGGATTTTGCTTCGAGGGTTAACAAAAACCCTAGATACTAAACCTAAAAAATTACTTCAATATGCATTTTTAAACCAATTTTATGATAACTTGGGGGTGATTGAAATGTTGTAGGAAGATATTGAGATGAATGAGGATTTTATGCGTGCAAATTCTTATGTGGATTATCTAAGTCCAATAAGATGAAAAGTATGTGAAAATCTAAAGTGAGATGTCATTTTTTAAGAATGAGTGTCTAATAAAGAGCACTGCACTAATCGTTACATAAAAAGGAAAAAAACTACCATGTTGTTGAGTTATCCTATAAAAAATCCCAACGAGGACACTTGTTGAAAATTCAAAAAAGAAAACTCAAAAAAGGGATGTAGCTAGTGCATGAAATAGAATTCGCACAACAAAAACTGAAAAAAATTGGTGTATGAAACAGAAGATGCACTATATGTTTTGATTAAACCCCAAACACTTACTTGAGAGTTTAGACCTTCAACGAGGGATTCCTGACTTAGTTGATTCTTAGAGTTGAAGCAATCAAAATAAAGGAGAATACTTATTTGTTGAGATGTTGACTTGCAATTTGTAAGATTTATCCCCCAAAGTAAAGAGGGTAAGGATTAGCATATACTTCAATTTTAGATCACACATTTGGAATGAAAGTTAAAAAAATAAGTTTGGGCTTGTATCTCAAGAGTGAAGAAATAATATATGTAACCCTTAATGGTTGAAAAATGAAGCAACTTATGAATTATGATATTTTACTTAATTCTTCACACACACACACACGTGTATCAATTTTGCTTTGGATGAGTAGAAATTGTTTCTATATTGTGATTTTGAATTGTTCATAAATTTAATACAATGAATTCAATCATATGACAAAAGGCATGTTGTCTGACTAAATCTAATTGCATTATTTGATTAATTCGCCAACAATTAGGTAATTAGCATTGCACGCTTGTTTGTTGAGATATGCTATACTTTTGTTTGAAGCCAAATAAATGTTCAATTTTGGGGGTGTTTGATAAGTGTATTCTAAGTCATTAGATTATGATATTTTGTATTAATTTTGATCAAATATAGCCTAATCTCTAGTAATTATCATTTGTTAGGTAAAACTCAGTGATTAAATTGAAATTGAAAGAAAGGGATGAAAAAGGGGTTAAAATTGAAGAAATTCAAAGTTTAGGAATCAAAATACAAATATCTAATAGTTGATACAGACCATAAAACATGACTAAAGATCATGTAAGATCAATTGGATGCAATTGAAAGTCAAATGAGTAAAATATTATTTTCACAAATCAATGCTCGGTCGAAAAATTTATGATCCATATTTTTATCATCATTTTGAGACCCATTTTTTGCATAACAAACATTCGAATTAGAAAATTGGTATTTCTAGCATAATTGCATTCCTTTGAGTTTGCTTTCCAACGCACTTTGAATCGTCTCAATGGAATATTGGAGAAAAAGATGTGACAAATATACTTATAGTTGCTTAGTGACAAAACCATGCACGTGCACAAAGACTCATTTTGGCAATCCTCAGAGCAAATTCCTTATACCATGTGAACACAATGAAATGTACCATGCATGCGCATGGTACAAATTATGAGCATGCGAATAATTTTCTTCTACTATCAAACTCTATTTGGAAACCAATTTGAATGTTGTCTTGGCCAAATTTTCGGTGGCTATAAGTATAGAACATGGGCTACACATTAGGCGATCTCTTTCTCACCTCTCAAATCCATTAATATTATAAAATTTATCAAGAAATGAGGGGCAAATTTAATATAGTTGGAGATGAGAACAAATCTATTAAGGAATGTAATCAAGAAATATCAAGAACTTAAATAATCAAATCTTGGGATTGACGATCAAGAACGAGATTTAGATTTCACATCTCTTTCTTGTATGACGATCAAGAACGAGATTTAGATTTCACATCTCTTTCTTGTATTTATAAATTTGAGGTGATACTTTTCCATTCTTCTTGGTTTTTTATCATTAGAATCATGTTAGGCTAGATTTCCTTTGTGTTGGATGAAGATGGACCTTATTATTTGATTATTTTTAATTCAAAGACCAAGTAATTTAATTAGTTTGTATTCTTCATTGATCTTGTATGATTTGTTGGATTATTCAATCTCTATGTCATCAATTAGGTAATTAGTTGCTTATTATAGTGCAGAGAGGCTAACAATAGGTTAAAACTTTACAATTTGAACACACGGCAATATATGTTAGGAATAACATGCATGACATGTGCAATTATATGGATATTCATGTAATTGAATGTGTTTCTTTGCATATTAGTTTGGACTAGAAATATGATTGGGTCATACTTAGAATATGTTTAACTTACCTAGGGAGAGAAAGTTAGATAAAATTGGATTATTGATTGTCATATGTATATAAATCATGCTAAATTATATAGGTCGAGAATTGAATAATAATAATAATAATAATAATAATAATAATAATAATAATAATAATAATAATAATAAGTAAATTCGGAATTCCAACACATTCATTTGTATATTTAGTTAAAAATAATATTTGATAGCTATGTTGATAATTTGGATATAAACTAAATCATCTCTTCTGTTAGTTACAATTGAATTTGATAAACAAATTGATAGATTTCAACTTAAAGCTAATTCCTTATGGGAGAGTACTCTTTACTCATCACATTATATATTTAGTCAACGATTCCTTACGTTTTTGGGAACTATGTGAACGCTAGTGTTATAATATAGGATCCTTTGTTTTGTTTTATTCTTTTCCTTTTTGTTTTCCTTCAAGGACTGAGTTATTTTTTTTAAGAAAGCCTCAACTTTGGCTTGTTGGATATGTAATTCATTTTTTGAGTAAAATATTTTTTTAGCTTTCTATCAAGTTTATCTTAAAATTTTGATTGTCATGGATCATGTATTTTGTGTAGCTTGATGAGTATCTTAGAAAGTAGAGAAGTCAAATACTAGAATAGTGAGCTGCTGATTAAATCCTTTTGTTTGTACACTTACTGGATAAAGAATATAATTGAAAACAGTTTCTGAAACTCATGTTATTATTCTTTCTTGAGCTCACCCCAAACAACTCCAAATATCCTTCACGAGCTTCCAATTCGTTTAGTCCAAAATATAATTGACAATATCTAAATTTGTAATTGGCAATTTCCTTAGTCAAAATCATATTCTAGTTGAATTGTGTTAGAAATTTATCAAGTTATAATCAAAATCAAAACATGAGTTATTGAGTTCTAATTATAACAAAATAGTTAAGAATTGGGATTATAGGTCTTGAATGAGTCCAAGATGTCCAATAAGATCATATATGATCATTGAAATTTAATTAGAAGTCTAAAGAGTATTAAAGATCTGCACAAGTCACGTTCCAAATTCTCAGTCGCAACTTTCACTACATTCTTCACATAAAAAACATTCAAATTTGTAGAATGCTATTTCTAGAAGAATTTTATTCCATTGAGATATCTTTACACTGCATTTTGAGTCACCTCAATTGGATATCGAGAGAGAATGTTATGAACAAAATACTAATAACTGCTCAGCTATCGCTTGCCGGTCGTTGGACTGGTGCTTGAGTGACGTGATTATCCGAGGAACAATAATATTTGATTTTCAAGTTGATTTTGAGTTTCTTTTCATCCCAACCACTACTATTATAAATATACACACTATGGAACATCCAAAAATGTGTTGAATCATATCTTTGCAAAGAGATATAAAACACATTCATCCAAACTTTGATTTAAAGATCCAAAACACATTCATTGATTACAAGAATCAACCACCATATTATTTGAGTTATAAATTCATCCAAACTTTGATTTTTCATCAATTCATATTGTTTCACATTAAACCACTGATCAAAACACATAAATATCATTTGATTAAACACCGACCCTAAGAACGAGGAGTTCTTCATTTAATCATCTTGAGATAAATCGATACAAGACATCGAGAGACGTTGCAAAAGTATGAATTCAAGAGGACTAAGTTGGGGCTTCAGAAGTCGAGATATGGCATCAGAAGCACGCAGTCCAAAGGAATAAGATATAAACCAAGTGTTGGGATTTATTTTGAAGGAGCATACCTCCAGTAGGATCAAGTGAGACTGTAGGAATTGGGTGAGAAGTTTTACGGAGTAAACGGGTCTCGACTATACTTTAAGTTTACTTCGACTTATAGTAGATTACTGACCGGTAAAGTATTCGGAATTTTTACCCTGTTGAGGTTTCATCTTGATCAATTTGGTGTTATTTATTACTTTCATATTACAAATTGTGGTAATTCAATATACGATAAATTGACGTGATTGAATAACCATCTATAAACAATTAAATAGTGACCTATTGCTTTTAATTGTGTAATTGCGCATGTTGGGTCTAAATATTTGGTAAATTTGAACATACACAATTGATCTAAATAATCAAATCGTTCTTAATAGATACGTGTTTACATATTTTCATAGTTCTTTTTATTTTTGATATGAATATTTATATCCTTCACTTGAGAGAGTGCCATTCTACTGTGCTACATGCAGGACAGTGACCAAATATTGTCGAATCCAAGTGGGGGCTGGGACATGGCTATAGCCTCGTGTCTGCTCAAGTCTATATCAATAGTCCTCTTTTGCATCTAGGAATGAACTGGACCAAGGTTTGTTGACATGGTTGTGATGTAGCTTTAGCCATCATATTATAATAAGAGACTCTTGACCAAGTTTTCCATCACAATTATTTTTGCAGCATCAGTATATTTTCACCGTGATAGTTTTTAATTTAACCATTATTTAAAAAATTATCATATCTACACAAATTTGAAATTCAGTGAAGGATTAAATTCAATGATTCATCTCCCTACTTCATGTTGCCTATTTGGAAAATTAATGATTTGTTGTTGCTTGTTGGCTTAATAAATTTAGCCTGTGGTTCCTATACTCCTGGGTCGCTACCAATGCAACATCTACTTATATTATATATTAAGCACAAAGGATAGAGACATGCTTTACACTCAAAATTACACGAGAAGGACTAAGAGAACTTCCATATAAATCAAATCAACGTATAAAACTATCATATAGAGCATTTGCATAGCTTAGAGCATCTCCAACCCATCCTCATTGAACCATAATTCACCAAATTGCACCAAAATTTTTGTGCAAATCTCCTCCAACCTATTGCATCAAAATGGTTAAATACCTCTTTACCTCTCTTCCACTTTGCAACAATTTTTGTTAGGGTAATTAGCACATAACATCCCCACCTTTCACTGTCATTTCCACCTTTTATTGCGCAAAATGTCCTTTATATAAATTTTCTTATTAAAAATTATAAAATAACGAATATAACCTTCCATTAAAATAAAACAAAAAGAAAAAGAAAAAAAATTAATTGCAATCATAGTTGTAATTTTTTTTTTAAAACGCAAATGAGTCCCAAATAAATTATTAAAAGGTAATTAGCACATTATTGTAAAAAAGTCCCTATCTTTTATTTTTTTGACATTTTTACCCTTAATTACATATTTAATTACGCAAACCATTATTTCTATCCATTTTCATCCAATTTCTCAATAAAAAGCTGTTAAATAACGAATATACCCTCCTATTTAAATGAAAAGGCTAAACCATTAATTGCAACCATAGTCCCAATTTTTTTTAAAAATTGCAAACAAGTCCCCAAAAAATTATTTTAAAAAATTATTTTTTAAAAAAGTGCAAACGAATCCCAATTAAATTTATTTAAAAAATAAAAAAAAATTTAAAAAATAAAAAGTGTAAACGAGTCCCAAATAAATTATTAAATAATTAGAAATTTAAAAAATATTATTTTTATTTAAATAGGAGGGTATATTCATTATTTCACAATTCTTTATTGAAAAATTGGATGAAAATGGTGATTTGGGCAATTAAAGGTGTAATTAATGGTGAAAATGTCAAAAAAAAAATTAATGTAGGGACTTTTTCGCAATAACGGTGAAATGTAAGGACATTATGTACTAATTACCTTTTAATAATTTATTTGGGACTCGTTTGAGCATTTTAAAAATTGGGACTATTGTTGTAATTAGTTTTTCTTTTTGTTTTTGTTTTATTAAAAAAAAAAGGTATATTCGTCATTTCACAGTTTTTAATTGAGAAAATAAATGAAAATAACATTTTGCACAATGAAATATGGAAATAAGGGTGAAAATATTAAAAAATGAAAGGTATTGATGTTTTCCACAATAACAATGAAATGTGAGGATATTATGTGCTAATTACCCTTTTTGTTAAGGGTATATTTGTCCATTTTGTTACACAATAAGTTTTAATTCTAAATTTAATTATACTTCTACTATTACTATTTGCATTTGTATTAAATTTTAATTATTTAATAAAAAATAATTAATTGTGATTACTATTACGATTTTGTAATATTATGATATTGCGATTCGAAACGTATTACAATCTTTTTTAATATAATGATTTAATATTTTCTTAGTTGTATTTTTATTAATTGTAGTACATTTTTTTAATTTGTTAAGGAATTCAATATTTTTGTTAACTAAATGTAATTACTTATTTAATAATATATGTAGTAATAAATTGTTAAGAATTAAAAAAATGATGAAAATTATTAAACACTATTCATTTGGTGCAATTTTTGATGTGGTGAGTTGGAAATAATTTTTAGTTTGGTGCAAAATTTGGTACAAAATGATGCAAATTTTGGTGCAGGGTTGAAGATGGCCTTACTACTTCCATTATAGAACAAGGCACCAAAGTACTATAATCTTACGGCTTGATGCTATGTTGTGATGAAGGCTAAGACTATAGGTGCTAGGTCCCAACTTTGAGGGCGAAGATGGCGAAGATCGTGCATTGTGAAAAGTTAGGTGTTCAAGACCAAGAATTGGAGATTTTAATGACCAACTATGAGGGTCTGCAATTGTTTCGTCATCTTCTAAGGGTAAATGGCTGGACAAATTGCTTGGTTTTCAAATTGTGTCATTTGTTTTGCTTTAAGAAGTCAATGGCTTATTATCAGCACTAAATATTGTAAAATAGAATGGATTGGGAAGAATTATTCTTTTCATAAGGAGAAAATAGGACCATGTGAACAATATTTAAGATTGAATTTGTTCGTCATTTGTTCTCTAACTGGAGTTTTACAGAACTCTAAGAAGATTGCATAGATAGAATCATGTAAAGACCATGTAAACAATATATAAGATCGAATTTCATCTTTCATTCGTACTTATTTGTTCAACACTATTCAGCCTAAATACTATTGATAAGTGTAATTCGTATACTTATTTATGCTGTCAAAAGTGGATATAAGGGAATGCTTTTGGAGAATTAGTAGTTATATTGTTTGTTTACGAAAAACTCGATGTTGGATGGCTTTTGAAGAAATGAACGAAAATGGGTGAAAATGATGTGCTTTGTACATAAATCACCAGATGGAGACCAAACTGGCCTAAATTAAAAGATGGAGGGTTTAAATTACAATTAAGAAGGGCTAGAGCTGAATGAAACCAAAAAATGATGACAAAAATGCTAACACGAAAAATAGGTTGTGCATTGCAATATCAAATCACAAACCCCCGTAGTTATCGCAACAACAAGAGATACATAAGTGGTGAACAACTCAACGAAGTGTTGCAATCACAACTTGGTATACGATGCAATCACATGGAACAACTCTAGCAAAAATATTTCGTTTCCTTTCTTATTTTAACCTCTTCATGGAAAGTAATTGACTCACGTTTTAACCTAATTTTAAATTGTTAGGCAAATTGTTGTCAAACGATCTCCTGAACGATAATGTTAAGTCATTGTTTATTCACTCGGTACCGACCAATGACTGAAGTGAAACATCAACACCACAATTGTAACGACCTAAACCTATACTCTATTTGGGTCATTTGAAGTAACCTAATTTAATTAGAGCTACTCATGGCCCGACCCATAATTCCTAGATGGCTTTTGGCTGGTAGCCCATTTATTCATTACCTATTAGCTCTAGGGCCTAACTACTATTTAACCTAAAGCCCACCTATTCTTTATATATGCTAGCTCCTTTTTTCTAGTGTTGGTAGTGTGAGAAACGTTATTGCTGCCTCCTTCCTCTTGAGAGTTACTGGCTGCATCCTTTGCTTTGTGCTTCTTGTGCAGTGTGTTCGTCTCTCTTTTCTCTTAGCCTTTTGTGGCTATTGTGTGGATGCTATAACCCTTACATGTGTCATTAGTGGGCCAGCCAAGAAAGCAACCAGTTGGACGTGGGTTTATGGTTTTCGGTTTTGACATTATGGTGTTGATTTCGGTATATATGCGATATACTGAGCCCGGAATCCTTTGGTGATCGATTATTATTTTCAACATTTGGTATCAAAGCTGTACTTGTGCTGAAATTTGACGAGAAATTGATCTGAAACCAGATGGAAGATAGATCAAAAATCTATTTGGTTTTCTTTCATTAATCTCGAACTTGCAATTCCATTTTCTGGCCAAACTAGTGGCCAGTTGAAGAATCTAATACCATAGGAAGGTTCAGCGGGTTGAGGCACAGCCGGCAGTGGTACGTGCGGTGGTGATAGTCGTCGACGGTGGCAGCGTGTAGGGATTTCGCTGAGGCGTGTGGAGGCGCTTCTGAGATCTATTTGGGAAACTTTCTTCAAACAATATTATTCCAATGAGATTTCTAATATTTTGTGGTAGTTTTTTGTTTTAGGTGATACGGTGAAATTTGGACGATTTTGTCCCTGTACATTTGTGATTCAATTTTGCATTCGATCGGTTGCGGAAGACTTTAGGGCGAATAGTGGTGGCCCTAAAGTGGTAAAATTTGCATCTCTCTTTATTTACGGACTCAGATAGGCCCGCTCTGTTAAATTGGCTTATCCCGTTTATTTTCCAACACTAGCGCATTATCGTGTGAGGGTGACAATAGGATTGTGATTACCTTATGGGGTAACCATTGCTTGTGGTAGAAATTAGGAATTACTTGCCTTTAGTTGCTACGTGATTAAATTGTTTATTTGATAAACTTCAGCATATTGTCTCTGTGATATATTGTGCGTGAAACTGTTTGGTTGACATATCTCTTATTGTACCATTAAGTTACTAGAATACCTAGACCTTACCCGTTTGAACATTCACTTTATCTAAGATCGAGAATCTTACTAAATCTGGGAATCTGAAATGGTGTATATTGTTTGCAACCCTAGGTCTACTTTGTGTGGCTTAATTGTGATTTTGTATTGTTTGATTGATTATTAAAAATGAAAACTCACAATTTTGATTTGGGAACCTTTAACAGAAAATGTGATTTTTCAATCTGGCAACAAAAAATGAGAAGTATTATGGTTCGAAAAAAAAATTTCAAAAGTCATTGATAGCAATTCACTCGCTGATTTTTCAAAAGAACAAAAAGAAGAAGCTGATGAGCTTACTCATACCTCAATTATTTTACACTTGTCTGACGCAATTTTGAGAAAAGTGGATAAACGAAAAATAACTAAAGAACTTTGGAAAAAATTGGAAGACTTGTAGTTGCTCAAATCTATTCCAAACAGGCTTTAGTTGAGCGTTTTTTCATTTTTGAAAGGAATCTTCAAAAGATCTTGATGACAATTTAGACGTATTTAACAAATTTGTTCAAGATATTGTTAACTGTGAAGAGTCAGTGTCTAATATATATAAGGCTATTATCTTGTTGAATTCCATACCTGATACTTATAAAGAAGTAAAGAATGCTATTAAGTATGGTAGAGACACTTTGACACCTGAAATTGTCATTGAGTCCCTTAGAAGTAAGGAGATGGAGATTATAGCTTAAAAACATGATAAGAAAAACAGTAAGATTCACATGATGAAGGGTAGAACTCAGTTTAAACAAAACAGTCATGATGGTAACCAGAGTACTGGCAAGTTAGTAATAATGGAGGTAGAAAGAAAGGTTAGG
>CAIGRN010005768.1:0-11219 GCA_903798345.1 Fraxinus anomala | reverse complement strand
TAGAATCCATCAATGTCACTTCGAACTTAAGATTCAAAGAGAGAACAGAATGGACAATTGGAAAATCACTACAAATTACGCTTGCAGAAGCTAAAAAGAACGAATAAACAATTTTTGTTTTGACAATTTGGACTATGATTTTAAATTTTCTTTTTTTCTTTTTTTAACCAATCGTAATGGGTATCAAACCTGGTAGGTTTGCTCGGTCCGACTAGACCTGCCTTTGAAAAGACCGGACCGATGAGCGGCCCATAATGGCATAGGACCGGTTCACGGTTTACTGCTGACGGTGGTGGGACTGTCCGATTCTTGTATATGGCCTTCCCATATTCGTAGAAATTAAAATTTTAATTTTAAGTTAAAATTAATAACTAATTTTAATGACAAATTTTATAAGATTCGCAAATTGTTAACAATGTATTTTATCAATTTTTATCAAAATTTACAAAAATTTTGATTTTAATCCCTATCAAATAGAAATGTGGTATAAAATGTAAAAACATTTAAAAATAAATAAATTATAGGAGAGAAAGTTAGGATGAAATTTTGGTAATTTGCTTGATGAAGTCTCTCTCTACCCGCATTTAACAATATGACAATTTGCTTGATAAAGTTAATAAACTTTAGTTTCTGTTTAATTCTTTAAAAACTCATTATTATTATTATTTTAAAAAAAATCATTTTCAACAATACATTATTACAATAAAATATTTTGTAAATAAATTCAAAAAAAAAAATTCCTACTTTTTAACCATACTTTCTCCGTGATAAGTATAAATCACTCATTGAACTAACACCTTTAAAACAGAGTTTTGTAAGATAGTGATAGTCAAAGTGTCGAATCCATAGGAATTGTAATTTAATTCTTACTAAGTATTATAATTATTTCAGTTTTTACTTTATCTAGAAAAATCAAATTCTCAAGTCAATATTTTTATACTAAAATGATGTGGATGTGTGGCAAGTCAAATGAAATAAGGCAAATTATAGAAGAATTATCAATGTGAAAAAACATATGAATTGATTTCACCTCACTATCAATAATTTTTTTTAACTTCTATAATTACGTCTATCGATTTTTCCTGAATTTATAGACAAGAATCTTAGGTTAAATTCTATTCCCTCTCTTAAGTGCTAAATAAAACTTATTTCTATATTTTAATTTCAATATCTCTATTTCGAATTAACACTATAGAAATTATATACACAGGATTCTTAAATGGGATAAGCTCAAAGGAATTATACTTTCTCTCGAAACCTATAATTTCCTAGGTTATGTTATTCTTAGGTTATGCTTAAATTCTCCTCTTCCGAGTATCGAAATTTAAAGCATCAAATTATTCCATTAGTGATCAGGTAATTGAAAGCATTGCCCAAACATTAACACAAATAAATTAACGGAAAAATTAAATGAATTAATTATATTAGAATCCAAACATGTCTCAAATTTAGTTGCATCAAACTCTAGATAGTAAAATTAGTTCATGAATACTAGAAACGACATATTAAATTCTAAAATAAAGAACATGGAGAGAAAAAAAATAAGAAAAAAAAATTGCCGCTTGAATTCTTCTTCAATTCGTTGTCGTTTTTGCGCTTGATGATTGCTCATTTTCCTTGCCTCCTAAGCCATTTCTCCCCTAATTTTGATCTTCAATGTTGCATTTATAATTTCTTAAGGTATCAAGATGGATTGAAGTTGGATCAGGCCGAAAAAATTAAGAAAATTACGTTTTCTTATCATCGGGAAGCGGGCGCGGTGCCTAGAACCGATGCCGCGTTGAATTATGCTACTGGCTGGGTGCTATGGCGCCAGCTCTGAAAAATCATTATTGCAAAATTCATTTTCCCCGAAAATGTTTTTGAGCCACATTTTTTTTTAAAAAAAATGATCTTTGTAATAATAATTTTTTGAAGATTGAATGGTTAAAAAAAATGTGTTTACATGTAAAGTCATTTTATTTAAAGAATTTGTGTTTGAAAATAAACTTTTATCTAATGGAGCTCAAACATCGTATAATATGCATCAAACGGGTTTAATAGTCGAACTTTTGTGACAAACCAATTGTAATTAAAATAATTATATTCACACCATGATTTTTATTTCTTTTACCATATTTTAATTGTACTTAAAGTTCTTAATATTTGCTCATTCTAGCACTTATATCCCTTAGGATTTTTCATGTCATTATTTTCCTTAAACTTTTTATCAGTTAACACATTTTGTATTTGATAATAGTTTTATATTCAAAAAATCGTTAAAAAGGCACAAAACAACTTATTTTATCATCAAATGTTTAATAAATAAATAATAGTGTGAAAAATACTTTTTTCTCACTTCAAAGCATGAAAACAAAATATTTTCATATAAATTATCATCAAGGACGAGACATATCAATTAATGTAAGATTGAAGATAAGAATTCGAAGATAAGTGTTAGTTTGATAAAAATTTATGTAATTTTTATCAATTTTTAGACAAGTCAAATTTTAATTTTAATTACAAATTTCATGAAATTCATAGTTTTTATTAATTTTTCGACCATAAATTTTGTCTATGTTTGATAGAGATTTTTCAGAATCGAAATTGTGAAATGATTTTTTTTCAAGAATGTTTCCTTAAAAAATAAGAAAATGTCATTAATGCATGTGTAAAATTATTTTAGTAAGAGAGAGTATGATTGAAAATGAGTGGGAAAAAAAAGGGACCAAACAGGGAATTTATCAACTCTTGTCAAATGTTTTTGTTAAACTACCTTTCAAACAAGGATTATGCTAGATTACCAGGGCCAAACTTGTTTTATGACCATCACTTCCAATCCCCACAAATCAAAACTAATCTAATCTAATATATTTTAAATTAAACTCTATTTTAAAAGAAAATCTCTATTTACATCCATCATTGTTATATATCTATCGCGCTCTATATCTATCCATATTAACATTTTAAAAATATATATTATTTTCATCCACGTCACATTACAATATTGCCCTAGTATGATTGAAATGTATTTCAATGAGCTTTCCAACCATATAAAGAACTTAAATTTTGGTTTTGAAATGATGAATTTATGACCTCCCAAAATTTGGATGAAAATCTAAATTTTTGCATATAAAACCAGAAATTTTATCATGTGATAACTTTTTCTATACTACGTTTCATGCTTCCCATTTGGTATGATTGAATAAATCTTCTCGAGACATTTTCAACGTATAAAAATCATTAATTTGGCCTTGAAATGAAGAAGTTACAGCCTCCCAAAGTTTAAAGCTACGGCTTCTCGAAGTTTGGATGAAATTTTGAATTTTTGCATGAAAATTGGTAAAAATCGGAAACTACGTTCAAGCTTCCCATTTGGTATAGTTGGATAGATCTTCTCGAGACCTTTCCAACGATAATTCTTAATTTGTATGGCGACATTGAATTTAGCCCACCAAACACGTCTCAATAAACCCTAAACATGGTTCATTGATCATGGATGAGTTTGTAAGGTTAGTATTTAAGATATAAATATGCATTGTAATTCTCAGTTGTTTTTAATGAAATTTAATAAATGTTGAATTCTTGTTTTCAATTGTTGATCTTTTCTCAATATTCATTATAAATCAACGAGTTTTTTCTAGAACAATTTAAAGGAAAAGCCTGCCACTGCGTTATAGTTATGATTGGAGCAATTATGCATGAGTAAGAGTCTTACCAGCAAATTACACTTGAAGCAGCGCTTTTATTCTCATCATATGATAAAAGGTACATCTCTTGAAAATCACCTAGTCGTGTTTAAGGAAATCGTCGCTGATCTTAAAACCTTGGAGGTTAAATGTAATGAAAAAGATTTTGGTTTGATTTTGTTATGTTCGTTGCTCGCTCCATATATATCGTTTAGAGACACGGTCATGTATAGTTGTAATACACTCACCATTGAAAATGTTTATGATACTCTTTATTCAAGGGAGAAGATGAAGCATCTCATTCAGACTAAGGCTTATGAAGATGGCCTTATTGTTAATGCTAGTTCTAGAAGGGGTAAATTAAGGTCTAACTCCACAAATAAAATTTGTAATTACTGCAAGAGGGAGAAACACTTAGATAAGGATTATTATAAGTTACAGAATAAAGAAAAAATAGTTGCAACTAATAAGAAGGTAAATCAATTAGATACTTCGTGTGAAGCCAGTATTGGAGAAATGTATCACAATGATGGAGATTTTTTGGTGATTTCGATGGCGATTCCAAACTTGGAGAGGATTAGATTCTTGATATAGTTTGCACTTTTCATATGTGACCTAATTAGAATTCGTTTACAGCATATGAAGAAGTTTCCAAATGTATTGTTGTGATCGGTAATAATACATCTTATCGGATAGCTAGTACAAAAAATGTCAGAATTAAATTAATTGATAGAAGTGTCAGACCACTTGATGCAGTGCGACATATTCCTAGTTTAAAAAATACATTATCTCCTTAAACACTCGTGACCTGAAAGGGTACAAATTCATTGTGAATGTGGAATTCTAAAGATTTGTAGAGGTGCTCATATTGTGTTGCAAGTACGAAAAAAGTCTCAATTATATGTCTTACAAGGTTCTATAAAATATTTGATGGATCAGCATAGTGTAAGGACTTGGGTGAAATGTGAGTTTGGTTCAGTACTTTTGGAGTTTTGTTTGGGGTCTACTTTAATGAATACGTTAAGTCAAGTTCGAAAGTTATGGATAATTTCGTTTTGCTACCATTAGCAACATGTCATTATATTCAATTTCTAGAAACAGATCCGAGAATATGCCTTCACATAACTACAAAGACTCTGATTTAGTTAATTCTGCTTTATTTGTGGTTGAAGCCGATGATTCTAACAAAGATCCTTCAGTTGAAGCATTTCGTGGTGATTCTGTTGTAGGGCTTGTTTTAGCCTTTTTTGGTGATTTTTAATTGTGTTTATTTTGTTGCTCGTGATTTGAGCAACTTTGGTGTCCAATGGTTTTGTTGATTACTCAGGTTTTTAAGTTTAAACTCTTTTGGGTTTTGTGGTAGAGGTGAATAATACTTTCAAGTTGAAAATTTTGATGGAGAAGTTTGTTTGTGTTTTTTGTTTGAGAGTTGAAGTTCTTTACTTACAGTAGAGTTTGTGTCCAGGTGGAGAATTTTTAAGTTTACACATTCTAGTGGAATTCGCGTTAAGGTGGAATTTTTTAGAATGGGGGTGTGACCGAAGTTCTATTTTGAAGATGATTGGAAATTCTAAGTAAGGTCTACATTAACACGAATTCTGTTTGTTTTAATACTTTTGGAATCCTATTCGAATTCTATTTGGTAAATTCTAGTTGAAAATCTATTTGAAAATCCTACTAGAAATTGAAATTTGTGTTGGATTTGAATAAATCAAGATGTGGACAAAGAAACAAAGAAAAACGTGTTGGAGAATTAGTTTCAGCGACCTGGCACCCCGAGTGCCGCCCATTCTGCTTATGTGGCGTTTTGGCCTCCAAATCAATTTTTTATAGGTTTTTTACATTCTATTTCATCTATAACTCTACTTTTAGGGTTTTACATGTCTCATATATATAGTTAGCTTTTAATTGTATTTTAAATTAAAGTTAGACAAATAAAAAAACATACACTCAATGTAATTCTTTCTTCATATTTTAGTGAAATCTCCACTCCTCTGCCAGTTATTTTATTCTTAAGTTTGTGATCAATTATTTCATATTGTATCATATTATGTTCTCGTCTATCATCACAACAAATTGGAATCAAAATTATTCTATATTTTCTTCGTTGTTTATATGCTCTTAAGATTATTCATCTAATTCAAAAAGGAAAATACTACTTGTACACTCTTTTTTTGACATTATTGTTGACATTACAAGTGTTGATTGTATGAAAAAATTGTCCAAAATTTAAACTGTCCAACAAAAAGGATGATATACATGTAGCATGATTGATTCAAGAATAACTATAGTGTTAGAAAATTCTTCGTAACTTTATAATGTTTGTTTAACTTTCTGGCAGTTTCATAATTGATTTGAGATTAAAATATGGTTAAAGTTAATTCTAATGGATTTATCTCATTAATAACCTTTACCATTTACTTGTTGATGGCAGCCTGGATTGTACCAAGGTCAATAAACTTGCAGGGAAAGCTTGACTTTTGTGCACTATTACATTTAAATTCACATGGATGGACTAAAATTGGTTGAACTGTCTTTCGTAGAGGCACATGTTGGCGATCCAGTCTTTATTCAATTTCCAGTAGTCCAAGTTAGGTTCGATATGTAAATCCGTACGAGCCGATTCTCCACCCTTACAAGTGTGTGCTGGTTCAGCATGTGGACGACCACTTTGACATGTTTAGGTACTAGTTTAGATAAGTTAGCTATAACTAAATCATAATTAATTCTTGACGCTATTAAATTCGATGGCTAAATAGAAAATTTCTGATTAAATATACTTTTTATTTGCTAACTTCTTAAAACCTACAACTATTATTCACTTATTATTCATACATTTCGTAGGTCTCACGTCTTATAATCACTTAAATTTAATTTAATCACCTACCAAATATGTAATTGCTCTTCCAAATGAGAACAAAATGACACAAGGCAATAATATGTAAATATTGCGAGTAAGGCTTGAAGGGATTAAGGTGAAGGGTACTTTGTCGAGTGGTAGGATTGATGGCTAAGACAGTGTAGCCAGAGGCTTCAATTGCAATGGATGTGAGAGCAATGCAAGGAAGGAAAGGGGTCAACAAATCGATGGGGTATTTGGGTTGCGAAGATGGATTGGGAGAGATGGGACACTGCCACGTTGTGGAGGCTGGCACACTATGTGAGGTGGGTGTGAAGCGAAGATGTAAAGGAGTAGCGGGTGCATGGAGAAGGAGATGAATAAAAAAGTTTAAAATTTTGATATAACGAACCAACAATCATTTTGAACGTTGTTTTATTGGTTTTACTTCGTTACATCACGATCTCTCTCACACAAATTATACAACAAAAATAACTAGTTTGCTCTTATTCACGCATACATGATCACACACTTGAAAATATCAAACTTCAGATGTAAATCTATATAAACTCTAACAAAAGTCATGTCTCCTTATGTTATGATTGCTGGAGTTTATTTTTACTCAAAAATTATTGTGCACGAGACAAGTTAATTAACAAAAACTAACCAAAAGTCCTCATAGCATCTATTGATTTCAAAATTTGTACGATTTAACTGTTAATAGATTTTGACCACATTCATGTTTACTTTTGCATTACCAGAACACTGCTAAGGGTGTAAATGTCGTCGTCCTGAGAAAAGTTCCAACGATCAATTACACTTCGACTTGTTCATTGTTGGGCTTGACTCTGTTTGACAAACCACATTAGCTAGCTTTTACTCTCATATGGAATGAGTGGAGTGAGAGTTGGCTCGTTTCTAGAAACTCTAGCTTTGTTCCCAAATCACTCATAACTTGTACGTTTTTTAACCGAAGATCACAATTTCGATGGTGAGCAGGCGAGCTCATGCGCAAGCTAGCTCACCCGCCTGCCTACCTCACAAGCCGATGAGCGACTCCCAAGAGATTTTTGCCATTCGGCTTGCTCCACAGCTCGCCTCGGGCGAGAGCCAAGTTATTTCGACTTGTTTGTGGGGCAAGAGAAAATCTTGATCAAAAGTTCCACTGTTCTAAAGGGTAAGAAATTTTTTTCAAAATTCAATAAAAGTGATTGAGAATCTCAATTAGGTGAGCCAACTGATCGAGTTGGACTAGGTATCCATATCACATATTTCGACTTCTTTTTCTCTTTTTTAAAGAATAGATGTAAAGTCGTCGTTTTATAAGTTTTTAATGGAGAAATTGGACAGCATGACTATTTTTCGCAACGATTTCTTGATTTGAGAGGGTATTGCGTCAAAATTAAATGATAGAATTATTTTGTGTAAAACATGTAAAGCATAGGGTTGTTTTGTGCGAATTACCATTGCTTCGAAAGTGATCACAGGGTTCAGATTTGAGGTGGAACCATTTAATGGGAAAAACAATTTCAATATGAACGGAGTGTCGTAAAATTACCATTGCTTCGAAATTGATCACATGTTTCAAATTTGAGGTGGAACCATTTAGCCCCCGTTTGAAACCCATTTTTTTCTCAATCTATTTCTCATTTTTTTTTTTCTCTTTCTTCATTTCAACCATACATTCCATCAATAAAATAATATTACACATAAACCAAAAAAATTTCCTTAATTTTTAACGACACAATCTTCCATTAATCACTATTTAAAAAAAAAAAATTCACAAAAAATGAGTGTCAAACAGAGGCTTAATGGGAAAAACAATTTCAATATGAACGGAGTGTCGTAAAAGATATTCTCGTGAACAAGGCCTTTACAAGGCGTTGAATGGCAGGAGGGAAGAAAAAGACAAAAGTTACAGATTGGGAAGAACTAAGAATCAAAGATTATCAATACTATTAGATTGTTTATTTAATGTCATGTAGGCTTGTCTTATAACAACGACATGACTAATTAAGTAGATAGTAGTATATAATGTTGACATCTTCCATTTTTCTAACAAGAGTTGATGTAATAAAGGCACCTCGTAGAGATTATTTATATAGACCCATCTAATGTATAATAAAGAGTAGTTTATTCCATTAATGATTCTTCATTTTGTTTTCTCCAAAAAATATTTATTTATTTCTCCCTAATTTTATTTAAATTTTTTTATGTTAACAACCAATCAATTTAAATATAATTTTAATAATTTAAAAAGTAGAGTATTAAAATTTGTAGCTTATTAAATAAAATCATAAGATAAGATGGAGATTGAAGAGTCAAAACATCCCTCCATATTTTAAAATTTTAAAATAATAAATTTTTAGGAGCTTATTTTTTTAACATTCATTCTCGGAAATAAAGAGCGTGTTGAACTTAGAGAGGCTCTTAAAACTACTACATGTGTCAAAATTTTAATGCATCAATTGAAGATCTCATCTCGTCTCTATGTTACAAACTATGACCTACATATTCAATTGTAAGAAATGCTAAATGCACAAAAATCTTTAACATATTGTTTGACATACTGCTGGCTGACAAGAATTCATTGGATGTTGGACACAAAATAAAGTTAAATCGGTCAATATTGCCACCTCATCATCTTTAATGATTTTTGTAATTTTTATATGTACAAATAGCTTTATTCTTCAATTGTACTTTTCAAAATATCTAAGAGTTTTTTATTGATTTTATTTTTCATGAAAAATGTTATTTTTTCACCCAAATTTCTACCGTTTGTTTAATTGACAATTTTTTCTATAAAAAATATTTTTCAACTTTTGGTCACGTGATCATATTTTTCTCAAAAATAAAGAAAATATTTTCTTTTGGGACGGATGATTTTTATTTTCCAAATAATTCATATCTTTTTCTCTTTCTCATCTATCCACTCTCTTTCATTTACTCACCAATAAAAAATGAACAAGTACAATATTTTTTAGGTTGAAAACTAAATCAATCAAACACATTTAATTAATAATTTTCATACAAATAAGTTCTAGAAAATTGAATGCTCTAAAATTTTTATTTTCTTTTGATGCAAATTTCATGCTTACAATCAAATGCACCCTAAGTAATTTTGCATGGTAAATCACGTTCTTTAAATATTCCTAATTTTCCTTTTTGAGCTCAACATTCTTTTTTTGGACGCCTAACATTTTGGTTATCAGATCCATTAGGCTTTATTTTTGGCCTTCATTTTAACAAGTGGAATTTACACAACAACAGGTGTTTAAATATTACACTTCATAAATCAGAGATAAAGTTTATTTCTTCACTTTTTCAGGTATTTAATATATTAATTAAATATTAAATATTTTAATTAATTGATGCGTGTATCCCCGTAAATTAAGTATTTCAAATGTTAGATTATCTTTACTTTCTTTATTTTTGAAACTCTCATTCTTCTCACACATAACTTTCATATCCCCCGCAACTCCACGATTTTTCTACATTCGACATTCCTAAATCTCCAACTTATGGTGACTTCAACCGTATATTATCATCCTCAATCGTATATTAGCCTCTTACTATATAGATGTATTTTTTTTAAATTTATGAAAGCTGTAGATTCTGAAACCGAAGTATAATGGCTAAATTGAAGGATGGAAATAAGGGAAAGAAGGTAGAAGAGACACCAAATAAAAGAAGTCAGAAAAAAATAGCCAGATGAAAGCCCCAAAGAAATTCCATCAAAGAAACAAAAATCATTTGGGTCAAGCAAACACATGTCCACGAACAAGGTATTTAAAAAAAAAAATCATTTGAGTTATATGTACGTAGTCCAAAATTAATGGGTAACAAGTATTACAAATGTATTGGACAATTGTAACATTTATTCTATTCAATTTTAGTAGTGAAAGAAATGGGTGAGGGTTTCCAATTGAATGTTTATAGAAATTGATATTTTTTATTATTAATGAATGATTTGTCATTACAATAGATCGTATGCGATCTATCAATTCGATTGTGACCAAGATTTTTATGGATCTATGACCTGAATGCATACAATTATATGCATCTGTAACATTATTTACATGATTATATGTCATTATATGTATGTGTGACCTGATTTAGTTTTCTTTTTCAGTATGTGACCTGATTGTATACAATTATACGTATATGTGATCTAATTTACCTAATTGTCTAAAATTCTATATGTCTACGACCTGATTTAGTTTACATTTCCAATATGTGACTTGATTGAAATCATTATCTATGACCTAATTTATAATCTTATCTATCATTATCTGTATTTATGACCTCATTTATTGTACCATTTTAAATTTGATTTTTAACATTGTTTTTATTTAAACACGTGATGCAAGTGTGGAACTTTATCATACCACAAAATAGTTGATTTCCTGAAAAAATTACTATTACCGTGACGAAAGGTGTTCTGATAAACCTCAAAACATATCTAAGGATCCATTTGCTTGCAAATGTAAAATTTGGGTTGAAAGAAAATGAATTACGGGGAATTGAATTGCCTAAAATTTGTTTTGCTGAGAATTGTAATTAATTGTGTTTGATTGATATAATTTTCCACCTGGAAAATGTTGAAAGTTTGGTGTTCGTTTGACTTTGTTTTTCATGAAAATTGTCCATTACAGTGATGATTGTTTTTTTACCATTGGGTCTATGATTTGATCCAATTGCAAAAAAAAAAA
>CAIGRN010005765.1:0-15612 GCA_903798345.1 Fraxinus anomala | reverse complement strand
TCCCCCACAACCCTAAATCGCGACCATGTTAAAGTTCAATGATTATTCAAACATTTTACTCTGGAAATTACACACCAGCGTGTTTTTAAAGATAACAATTTCAAAATAAAAATGTGGGGTTTACTTAAAACATAAATGAGATATTTAATCAAAATTAAAATTACTCTCTCTCTCTCTCTCTCTTCCCTACGTCTCCACTTCATTGTCGCTCGCTTCCCGCCGCCGAAGTTCTACTATTACAACAACTACAACCTGTCACACTCCCGCCACTTTTGCAAGTATTGCCGTCGGTACTGGACTCGCGGTGGCTCGTTGAGCAATGTCCCAGTCGACGGTGATACCTAAAAATCAGCATCCTCCCACAGACGATCCCCTACCGTCTCCACCTGTCGCCGTTGATATCANGGTGATACCTAAAAATCAGCATCCTCCCACAGACGATCCCCTACCGTCTCCACCTGTCGCCGTTGATATCACTACCACAAGCAGCTTGGTTTCTAATGTCACAATCCGGTTGAGGCGAGCCCGATTTCCGTGTGTATAAATTCGGGGTCGGGTCCTTTAGTGAACTTGATTGATTCTATTCTTCTAGAGACAGAGAGCTTAAGTTCTTGGTTTAGAGGGCAAATGGGCATGAACTGTGGGATTTTGCCTTTGAATGTAAATGAGATTGGCCCATGGAGGGAGAGAACTGCTTGTCAAAGTATAGTCTCGTGTGAATCAATTTCAGGTTCCAAAACTGAAATGGCACTTACAGTAGTAGGTTCGACATAGCGGTTTTTGTTGTGGTTTTGTGATGTTGGGTGTTTGGGTGATTTGTGATCTTTTGACCTGATTTTGATTGTGGTGTTGGGTTATTTTGTGAATTGGATTTTATTTGTGATATTTGGTGTTTTGGTGATCTGTGATCTTGTGACTTGATTTTTATTGTGATGTTGGGTGATTTTGTGAATTGGATTCTGTTACACATTAAACTAAACAATTCTACACTTGTTGACGGTCCGGGATAATCCTTTGTTCCATAACCCTGTCGAAAAGTGTATGAATCAACTCAAGTCAACTTTGAGTATAGATAATGATTTTTATTGATAATCACGTACACAAACTACGACCCTGTTTGTTTCGGATTAAAATCAAATTTTAATTTAAGTCAAAGTCAAACAATCAATATTAACCACATTTTTTATGGGTCCCACAGATTTTAACCATACATTTCAAAAATTTCTATCACAATCTACAAAAAATCTATTTTTAATTCCCACCAAACACCAACTATAAGAGTTTTTATCCAATTAGATATTTGAAATATGATGTTTTTTAAGTTTCTCCTCCTTTTTCATAAGGATACCATGCTCCTTTTTATAAGAAAAGATGATCTAGTATCTGTCATATTCTTATCTCGTCAACAACAGTATCGAGCTAAGAAAGTACATCAATGGCATATTTTCATTGGTTGCTGGGATCGACTCCATCAGGTTATCATGAAACAGTCATTTAGATGAGTCCCCAGCAATTAATGAACCGATTAGAGAAAAAAGCTATATCATATGATTGGTGTAATAAGTGGGTGCTGGCGTAAGTCTTGAATGTAATTAATTGATTGGATGTTTATAAGTATGTAAGGAATCTACAATTATTATGTTCCCTCAAAACACGACGACCGTAAGTATAAACTGACCTCAGAGATCCGACCTTAATTTAGCATAAGCTGAGTGCACTTAACAAACGAACTTAATTAAGTCACAGGTCGGATGATAACAAAAATTATGAGTACTAGCATTAATTTTCATTTTAGAAGTAAATACAGCAAAATAGATAGAATTGAATAGCATCAATTAATATCGATTTATAATAATTTGAGAGATTTATTAAAATCCTAGACAATTGCTTAAAGAAAGTACATAATCTGAAATGATTTATTTATTTATCTAAATTTCAAAAAGGGTTCAAATAATCTTATTAGATTAGAAATAAAACATTTAACTCGGATAGTACTGAATCCGTCTCACCTCAAGTGGCCACCTTGCATCATCTAACCCTTATCATCTGAAAAATAAGGAGAGATAACGTGGAATGAACTAATGCTCGGTAAGCAAACCTCGTGCATATGATATGCATATGCATTACTTAAAATAAATACATTTTCTATTATGTTCTTCATTTTCTTTTATTTTCTTAAAAATATTAAGATTAACATTGGGAGTTCAAGTGAGTGTATCGTCTAGCCAATCAGAAGGCGTTGGTCAATTATTATTTGGAACCCGATTCATTCTACCAATAGTACCGTAAAATAGTTAACATTGAACATTAAACATTGATCAGGTGTGCTGGTCTCCCACGCCACATTTCACACTCACACCTTTCATGACATAGACATACATCTCGTAATAAAAACATTCGAGATACATGTCTTTTTCAAAACATTCATTAACCTATCAACATTTGAAAATTGTTTAACCCGTGAAGCTTCATACACGTTTATGGATGCATTGTCATTAAAAATTATGTTATGAGAAATATTTATGACATAAAACATAATAGTCATATATCATGTTCACATCAGGACAACTTAGAGAACATGTGTATGCATTCAATCATTGACGTACCCATGAAAATAAGGTGAGGTTTACTTACCTTGGGTCCTGACAATTTATTTTTCGAATGTAAAGTGAAAATGTCCTTAGTAACCCCCAAAGTCAACGTGTCAAAATCCTAATTCATATCAATTATTGAGGAACTTAGTTGAAATTCACTTTTTAAAGGTTAAGTCATAATTTTGTTCTATTAACTTATTTTATTTATTTTTATTATATTATTATAAAAATATATATACATAAATTGGCACGAGTTTAGATTTAAATTTACATTGATTTATGCACGCAAACACAACCCACGTTTACATATACATATATACAAATACATATTATATGTACACCCATCCATATATAATTACACACAAATACACATTTATACACAATACTCATATACACACATACTGTCCTCTATATGCGTGCCCCTAAAACACACACCACCTATGCCTATATGTGTGTATGCACGCGCGCACACATACATACATATATACATATAAATATACTCAGAGACACACCCACATATATATTAACATATTCATATAAGAATCTGGCCGCAGTGAACAATGTATCTAATCATGATTGACAAATACTATTTTAATGCTATCAATTGAAATATCATAATTATTTTTGAAAGTATTTTTGAAAGCAAACTTCAAGAATTATTAAATACATTACAATAAATTCTTCAATCTCAACAGAGAGGTCACGGAAGGAGTGGTTTTGATATGATTGAGTAAACTCTTATATGCAAGGAGGTGAGTTAATAAGTAAAATTGTTGATTTCAAACCTAATGGAAGCTAATTAGACATAATTCATACTAATTAGCTAATGAGATCCATCATTTATTCTTATTAACTTATTTAAACTCTATATTAATCCTATTAATTTACTAATTCCTATTAGTCATCCAATTATTATTTTTAATTAATTTACCCAAATATATTTTTTAAGAAAGAAATCTTTCAACTCTAAAAGCAAAGATAAATTAGAAGTACACAGTAAAATATATTTTATAATTTAATCTAATATTAATAAAAATTATAACCATATTCAACTTAAATTAATGGCACATCGATCGTCTAGGTAACCAAGGCACATCCCAATGAAAAAAAATTATAATTAGTCATGACAAAGATATTCACATTTATTAAACAATAAATGTAATATTAATAATAATCAAGACAAAAATGATAATAACGAAAAGTAAGCATGCGATGTTACAGATTTAGTGCCTCATCTTTGCGCTGGTTTTGTGGTGATTTTGAGGTGTTTTTGTTGTGTTTTGTGATGATTTCGTAGCGGTGGTGGTGGTGGTCAAATGTTCATAAAATATATGTCAAATTCTATGTTGATATCTGGTGGTGATATGTCACATGTCATATTACCATATGACGGGTCATTGTGCATAGATCAAAAATAATTGTATAAAGATCATAGATCAAATAGAATTGGTAACAAGTCACACTCTGCTGGTTACAAGTCATATTAATAGTTTACAGATCATGTTTGCAGATCATATGCCACATATACCAGATCACACACCATTATACATAAGTCACCCATAAATATCCATAGTTCACAAATCAAGCACACTTGGCCACAAATTATGTCTGCAGGTCACCAGTCACAATCAACATATGGTGGTGATAGGTCACACGTCATTATGCATATGTCGCATATCAAACGGAGCTGGTCATAGGTCACATACCACAGGTCATACTTCACTGGTCACAACTCATATTGTATAAGTCACAAATCAATGTCAACATGTCACAGATCAATGTCAACAGGTAACGGATTGTTAATTTATGTCCACAGGTCATAGGTTATAGTTCACAAGTCACATGTAACGATATACATGTCAACATTCATAGGTCACATAGCATAATGTATAGGTCATATATCAATGTTAGCAGATCATATGTCATTTTGCATAAGTAACATATCAATGTTTACAAGTTACTGATCTAAGAGAAATTGTCACATACCATTGGATCAATATCATAGATAACATATCAATGTCTAAAGGTCACAAATCCAAGAGAATTGGTCACATGCTATTAGATCAACATTATAGGTAACAGTTTACATGTGGTTTAATTAACGCTGCAAAAAACTTACACTAAATCTGATGATAAATCAAATTTTTGAATAAAATTTACACTCCATCGATGCCGGTCAGTTGTCCAAATAGGAATTCAATTAGATAACCATTATTTTTAAAACTAGTTTATTATCATACTCATTTTCAACCACACATTTATATAATGAAATTTTTGTATGTAAATTTAAAATTTTTCTTACTTTTTAACAATACATTCTCTACAAAATCACTATTCAAAGCTTCATTTTTTCATAATGACGGCCATCAAACAAGGGCTAGATTACTCTTACTTTTGTATATGGGGGCTAACTTGATGGAGTCTAGACCCGTCGGTGGTAATATGTGGTAATGGGAGGTCATTTTCGAGATTAGGGTTCTATATTAATAACTTTATGTGACCCTATTCAATGTTGGTGGATTATTTATGCCATACAATAGTGAATGTATGCATATCGTTAAACTACTTAAATTTCTATATATATAAGATTATTTATGCCATACAATAGTGAATGTATGCATATCGTTAAACTACTTAAATTTCTATATATATATATATATATATATATATATATCGATCTTATTGTTCTTTTTCTGTTCGTTTTTATGGTTTACATTTTGCACAAAAATGATGTGATGGAAATTAAAGTTTCACCCACCATACCCTATAACTATATGTAATTGTTCAGAAGAAGCTTCTACGGTCTTGAATAAAAATCATGAATTAATACATATAACTTCTATAAAATCACCCCTAACAATTTTATATCTAAATCTAAATCTAAATCTTGGCAAAATGTTGATTGATAACTCGAGTAGATCCATAGATCGTGGAATAGATACGAAAGGTAGGCCGAAGCATCATACTACATGCATAGACTGTGAACTTCCTCATTATTACGAGTGCAATTCTCATCACATACTGGCTCGAAAAAAGACCTCTTAATTCCATCACAAGTATTTTCTTTACTTTCCCTTTTGCCTATCTATTTTCGAAGTAATATTTATTTCAATAACTTCAAAAGAAAAACATTTTTAAGAATATGCTGGATGTTAATTATGAACAGAAAAAAAAAAATACAGAAAAGTTAAAAACTAAAATAAGGAAAAAGATAGAAAAGGAAATAAGTGAACCAGGAAAACCCTAATTACTTCTCTCTGAAATTAGACGCCGGTAGGTCTCGAACCTTTCCTAAATTCCATACTTTCTTAATTATATTTATATATCTGTATTATCTATTTTCTCCCTGTCATTTTCTCTATTATACTTATTTATTTTACACACTCAAAACTACTAAATCATTTCGACACAGGCATGGTTAAAACCAAAAATAAAAAATCCAAACCTAATAGGCAAGCGAAGCAATCGCATGTATTTCTCCCTAAAACATTGAATTTTTTGCACCATTGAATTATATTTTCAGTGCTCAATGTTTGTTTGCTAATTTTATTTTATTTTATGCAACTCGTGAACAGAGTAAAAAACGTGGAAAGGAAAATGATATATCTCAATTTCGGGCTCAGCTAGATGTCTTGGGGTTGAAAATCACTCAAGTGACTGCCGATGGTAATTGTTTCTTCAGGTTCGTGGTGATTCATGCACGTTGATCATGAAAAAATATGTGCGTAATTGAAATCATTGTCCTGCTTTTAACTTATGGTATTTTAGTAAGTTTACTAATGTATTTGGCAGGGCATTGGCTGATCAACTGGAAGGCGACGAGGATGAATACAATAAGTACCGGGGTATGGTAGTCGAATTTATTAGGGTAAATTTCTGCCTTATCGGAAATTAATGTAGTTTGCTTTATCGATTTTGTTAGGGTAAATTTTACAATAAATTCAATGGCTCAGAGGGTTTAATTTGTTTCCTAGTATATAAACATTGTTTTCATGGAAAATTATCGAAAACCTTTTTTTTGTAAATTGGTAGTTTTGTTTGAGTTGCTATTATTTCGTTTCTTATTAGGAGATTTGAGGGGTTTTAATTGAATAATTGTATTTTTAGCCCAAAAATGTAGAATTTAGAGATTAGAACTATTATATTTATGGAATACACTTCGCTTGTAGCGAGGTTGTAATCTTGTTGGAGACTGATCCAGTCTTGCCTTTTTAATGTTATATATTCCATATGTTGTGCTTCAAACCTACAAGGTATAACGGTTGATGAGCTACATTTTGCAGAATAATCGGGAAAGGTTTGAGCCCTTTATTGAAGATGAAGTGCCATTTGATGAATACTGCAAGTCCATGGGCGAAGATGGCACTTGGGCAGGACATATGGAACTGCAAGCTGCTTCTCTTGTCAATCATACTAACATATGCATTCACAGAGTAAATCATTTCTCTCTCAAGCTTTTTTAGCATTATTTTGGACATTTTCATTATCTATATTGACGGGGCAAAGTTTCCAAGCTTCCCTTAATAGTTAAAAAGAAACGCTATGTTTCTCTTGTTAGTTTACTCTCAACTATCATCTAAGAGTTTCTTAATAAACTGAGAATTTACATTTTTTTGTCTTAATAGCACATGTCACCTCGCTGGTACATCCAGAATTTTGATAAACGTGAAGCTCAGATGATTCATCTGTAAGTACTTCTAAAACTCTGGTGGTGAATAGTTAATAGGATTGATTTAACAAGCACCTATTTTTGTTTATAATTTCTCATGACCACTCTTGACTTTTGCGTTTCTGGCGTTCTACTTCTGCATCATCTGTTCTTTCATTTCCCTTCTACATTCTTTTTTGATATTGTACGATAGGTTAGATTCCACTTATGAAAGCCTAAAGTATATGAAGTGAGATTTATATGCTTTTTTTATTTGTTTATGGACATTTGCGTGGAACCGTTGTGATCACCACAGAAACTGGTAATTGATGGTCTATTAGAAGGGATAGTGGTTAAATATTTAAAACACATAGGCAATCAATCTTTAGTGTTTGGATCAGTTATTAAGTTTTGTTAACTCGCAAAATATTATCCTATATTTAGCCGTGGTTGCCATTATAGGTTCTCTTCTTCCATATTGGTCAATGCTAAGCCATCTCTGGAGTTTCACCACTAAGGTTTTGATCTTTTTTATTGCCCATTCCTTGTGACGACTAGGAAAATGATTTGCTGTGTTTGATTAATACTTGGAAATTTACTGGTCTTTATGGATCTTGATAACATTTATTACGTTTTAGGGTTCATGAAATCCCATATAAATATCATATGTTTGTGTTAGAAGTCTGGGACAAGGCCTGGTTGATTGTTGTATTGTATGACAGATCCACTTTTTACCAAATGGCCTAAAAGCTGATTTAAGTGATTCATTGATTTTTATTTATTTATTTGAGAAAGTTCGAGGTAGAAAATGATTTATAATCTTATGGCCTGCTTGGGAGTTTTGGAGAAGCGGTTATGAGCGTTTTTTAAAGTACTGGTTTTGAACGTTTATGAACGGATCTGTTTTGAGTGGATTTAGTAGCGATTTTTAAAAAATAGTCCAGCCTATACTTGAGAGTCTATTATCCACATGTTATTAATTTTTTTTAATAAAAAATAAAATTCCATAAATGTCCATTATATTGAAATTTTTAGCTTATAGTTTCTTGTATGAATTTTTTTTTTTCATAAGTGATATTTTACTTATAGGTAATTTTTTACATATAAGTTAATATTTGCTTTAAAAAGTTAAATAAATTTAAATATTTACTTAAAATTTTAAGTTAGTATTTTTTACTTAGAAGTAAATTTTACAATTATAAGTTAATTATGTACTTATAAATAATTTTACACATAAGTGATCTATTTACTTATATAAGTAACTTTTATGGCTTATAAGTGAATTTTTTTATCTTATTAGTAGTATTTTTACTTTATAAACAAGTTTTTAGACGTGATTAATTTTCGTCTTATAAGTAATATTTTATTCATAAGTAATATTTTAATTATAATACAATTCTTTTGCAAATAAATTATTTTTTAGTTAATATATTTTTATGTATAAGTTAGTTTTGAACAAAATATATTGATTGAAAATAATTATTTTATAAAGGATAAAATTAGAAGAGAATATAAAAATGTCAAAATCGCTAATTTGGTAGGTCGAGAGAATCGCTCAAAATTACACCATACCGTTTTTGGGTGGTTTTTAAATCATTCAAAATTGGTGCCCAAAAAAACTAATAAGCACGGTTCTTTCAGACCCCTTATAAACGGTGTCACTCAGGACCGGTAAAAAAAAAAAAAAACTCCCAAGTAGGCCCGTAGTAGCTATAGTCAAATTATCCATCCAGGTTATTTAGTTTTATTCTGTAACAAATATGTTAACCGATGATTGTTTTGTCTATAATTTTGCTTTCCCCCTTTCATAGGATAGCATGTTATTCAGTTCATTTCGGGTTATGGTAAGAAGTTGGCGTCGACTTCTATTTCCTTGAATTGGTAATTATAGGAAAAAATCAGCACTAGACCATGCGAAATACCCTTCAAGCCTCATAGAGTGAATATTTTCTTTATCCCAAAGAAAGAATATGCTAATACTCCTTAAACCTCTATTAAGGAATGTGTTCGTTCCAATGCTTTAAAGTAACCCATATGTTTCCTAATGTGCCATCTATGTCCAATGTTGACAAATGACATACTATCCTATTCAGTATGCTTCACTTCTACCATTGTGAATTGGATATCTTAGTTTATTGGGCACAAGTATTTAGATATGGGTTTAAAAACATGCTTTACGCAGTTAGTTAGATTTTACATTAATTGGAGCATCGATCCGTATGCTGTTTAATTGGAGTGCTTGATGCTTATGGTGGGATTTTTAAACTAAGGGTAGTTTAGGACGAATAATTAAAGAACAATTTATTAGGGAATCTGGCATTGATCTGGGAATACTTTAGGTTAGAGAGAATACAAGCACGCCAAGATTGAGAACTGTGGTTATACCCACTTACATCTACCTCTTTCGTCTGATAGTGTTGTCGACAGTAAGCTACTGAAATTTTCAAATCTTGGTTGTGTCCCGACATTTCGTTATGCTTACTGCTATAGAGAAGAGAGACAAACTGCATTCATTTTTCTTTTGGGGGGATATTTGGTTTTCTGCCATTGACTTTTTCGTAATTTGCAGTTCTTATCATGACGGAGAGCATTACAATAGTGTTCGATCTAAGGATGACACTTGCTCTGGACCAGCTAGGCCATTTGTTATCAAGGTTTTTCATTTATTCTTCTAAATTCCTTTTTCCTAATTTAATTTGAATGACTTATCTGTTATTTTTGGTATATCATTTCATAGGCTGTATTGTATTCTGATTATCTCAAATTGTATCAAAAGTCTGATTCAGATCTTTCGGTCATGGCTAATCAAGCAAAAGTAGCTGCCACAAAGTCTCAAAGGGAAGCTGGCACGAAAACTATTCAAGAAGAATCTATCAAAATGGTAAAGGCTGGAAGTGGATGTGAAGATGCCAGAAAGATCGAACAGGTGCTTATCCCCACCCACAACACCACAAAAAAATAAAAAAATGGAAACAACAAGAACCACCATGCAAAACAAGAAGAATGGTAAAATATAATCATGTATGGAGTTGCAAAAACTCTCTTATAATGTTGATATCATTCTAGGTTTTGCTACATGTGGGTGGTGATGTTGACGCTGCAATAGAATTTCTTATAGCAGAACAAGGACCTGATGATCACATAGTTGACAATGACAAAATTTCTTGTCCGGTAGAAAGCTCTTATGGTAATGGCCGGTTAGTGAATGGTTTACATTCATCCGCTACGTGATGCTGTCTGTCATTTGTATTTCTCTCAACTGATGATGTATGGTTGCTTTCATATAGGCCTGTTTAACGTCAAGTTGATGAAATCTTTGATAACATAAAGTATAGATAACATATGGTTGCTAATTTTTTCCACTATTTTCCTAGTTGCTGTGTCCTCCCCACTATGGTTCCTAAGCTCATCGAATAGAAGAATAATGTCACCAGTCTATTTACTTCTGCTTTTCTTCTTTGCTTGCTGTGATGTTGGAATCTGTTCTCTTGTGAGCATTCTCTGTAAAATGTAAAGTTGTTAGTGGGAGACTTCATTTGATTATTTTGAATTCCTTCCAAATTGTGCCTTATGGTTTTGCTTTTGTTGGCAAAACTGCTGCCCAGCTGACCATCGGGATGAGGAATGTGAACAGAACAAGTTAAAAATTGAAGACTCGGAATGCAAACAGGTTTTGCCTTGCAATGATATGGAAGAAGAGAACAGCTCTCAACATGATGAAAAGGTTTTATGGTTTATACATAAGATAATTAAAATTGCAATCGGAAGTATCACGTCTCGTCATTTGTCAATTTGATCCGCATTCACTTTGCCATCTCTTTTGTAGCTGCAGAAAGTGCCAAGAAACAAGTCTTGCCCATGTGGTTCGAAAAAGAAATACAAATCTTGTTGTGGAACAGTTTCTGCTAAATCTTCTGCAAGAATTGCAGTGTATGCTCCTTTGTCTTTTTTTAGGACAATTAATTTGTTTTACTTTTACATGAACTTTATCCAAATATCTAAAGATGATACGGCTACAGCATAAAATATGCATACTCAGGTAAAGTAGACATACCCTGTTTTAGATGCACGTCACTGGAAAATGGAAACAGACGTCTAACAATTATGATTCTATCAGAAAAACTTCATCACCATGTTTGAGGTCTTCTATTTAAATTTACATGAAAAAAACCTTCTTTGAAGTATTATCTTCATATACTATATTAAGAGGACAGTTTAACTATTGTTCACCATATGTGGTAATCACTCCATATCAATGGGCTTTCTATATGAACAATGTATAATTACTTTCTTTAGATTTGGATTGTAAGCTGAAAGAGACAGGCAAAACCGTTGCTAATACTTGTGTCGGATCCTGACTCTTTAGAAACTTCATGATTTACTAGATGACAATTGTTAAGCTAAACAATTATGGTTTTACTTTGACAGAAACCGACCAGTTGAGCATGGCAAGAGTCGAAAAGACAGAAAGCAAATTAGAAAAGGTGGGTCAACAAATGCTTTGAATACAATTCAATCAGATGGAGGGCCACCTGATATGGGTGCATTATGTATCTAATAACATTTTCAGGTATTGTTGCCATTGCAGCTGATGCTCTATGTGATTTACCATTGAGGCGTGGCACAAGGAACAACTTTCTTATGTAGTCTGAAATTATAATATCTAGGGCAGACTGATTTAAATCTTTTAATATCTGTCTGGTGCGGTAATGCTTGGATTTTCTAGAAATAAAGTCAAAATAAGTTTTGAACCTTTTATGAAGGAGGCAAGAAAAGTAGTTCTTATTATAATTAGATTGGCTAAGTTTGTATTTAAGCAAATGTTTAAGGTAACAAGATAGGATTTAGTATGAAAAAATGTATACCAATTTCTTAAGAACTAAACAATCAACTACTAATATGTTTCCGCTTATGCAGAAATCACTTCTACAAAATAATTAACATAAAGTCACCCTTGCTAAAAATTGTATCATCATATATCCCTCACGATTACCCCAAATGAAATTATGTATGCTTGTCTTTAATTGTTTTTAGCATCATGTTTCTTCTCTCCCCCAATCCTCCATATCGGTTGATGCTACAATAATAAATGTAAACCAAGGAGATTACTCTTTCATTTTATCTTTGGGTTATTCGTGTCTATGGGCTATAGAAGAAACTACCATTCTTGTATAATCCGCATTTATTCTACTTTTTCTAACACGTCAGTGTTCTTATACTACTTCGGATGGCTAATAGATTTTCTATTTGCCCCTTGTAGGTTTATCATTGACTGATATACCCGGATTTGCAATTTAAGAGAAACAACCCTGACTCCTGTTTAACAGAGTGGATACAGAAGGTCAACGTGTATGTACTTGTAGCATACCTGCCAACACTCGATAAATATAGAGAAGGAATGCTTGGCAATGGCAGCTAAGATTTTGATAGTGATTCTTAAAAGGTCCAAATACCATAAATCCCTTCACATTTTGTTCTAAATTTTGGTCCATATCTGTATGAACCATTCACCGTATATTGATGGATTTTCCCTAATTATGATGTGAAACCCTACCTGATTTGTATATGCTTGGGTCATATTTCATTCACAATTAGCTAATAAACAGTCGTCGGCCAGATATGATTGATTGATACATAATGATGTTTTATCTTATAAGAAAATCATTTAAATGGGCACCTTATTTTGGTAAAGTTTAAACAGTACTTTTTGTTCTGTTATTCTACACAGAAGGAAAATCTGAAACAAGTGTTGTAAAAGTGTTCAATCAATATGTTGACGTCAAATTTTATTGTAAGAAATCAAATTGATTTGAGTTGATAGATCGGCATGACATCATTAATACAGCATTAACAAGACGGGAAATAAAATTTATTTTGTAGCTTAACCGAAGTGTGTATATTTTAGAAAATAACTTGCTACTATCTGAATACATGACTTTTATTGGAATATGTTTGGAGAACATTAAGCAGTTGTTTGATGGTTATTATTGTGTAAAAATAATATTTTTAATAATGATTTTTTGAAGAATGTATGGTTAAAATATAAGGAAAAATTTTGAATTTACGTATAAAATATTTTTTTTTTGTGGGAATGCGTTATTGAAAATGAGTAAAAAAAATAAATTGTTTTACTTTTAAGGTAGTCATAAAGGGGCTAATTGCCTAAAAATAGGTTTGGTGTATTTTTAAACCTACTTAAATGTGCTCTAAATAGGGTGAGTTTAAAAAATTGAAAAATTATAAAATCGGACTAAAATCATTGATTTGAGTCAACGTCGACTTGTCAACATTTTGGTTTTGAGACTAATTGATTTAGGTAGTGAACGTTAAAAATTATTTAAAATCGAAAGCAATTCATTAAATAATTTAAATATATGGATGTTAATATCCGACCTGACAACTTAATCAAGTTAGGTTATTATGTCCGTGTTTGGCCCCCATTTTGGGTATTGAAAATTTTTGGAATAGTGATTGATGGGAGAATGTATGGTAGAAAATTAATAAAAAGTTTTAGATTTGTGTGTAATATTATTTTATTTGATGAATGTGTAGTTAAAATGAAGAGAAAAAAAAAATTAATGTAATGTAATGAAAAAAAATGGGGGTCAAATGGGGCTATATGCACTTGGATCATGATCCATTAAGGTCGGACTTGTAAGGTCAGCTTGAAATAACAACTGTCAAGGTTTGGGGGGACATAATAATTGCAGAATCTTTATACATTGGCGTAGTCTTCAATTAATTAATGATATTAAGCACATGTTTGGTCCAGATTAAAATTCGATTTTTATCTAAGTCAAAATCAAACAATTAATATTAACCACATCTTTTATGAGTCCCACAACTTTTCAACCACACATTTCAAATTTTTTTATCATAACCTACTAAAAATTTAATTTTAATCTCCACCAAACACCCTCTAAGAAAAGATTACGTCAACGCCCACCAAACCCACCAATCGTATGTTGTAGCTTTACTCTCTAATCAATTCATTAATTAAAGGAGACCTCATTTAAAGTCGGCCTCATAATTGCCTGATGAAGCCAACCTCAATAATCAATGGGGATATGCCATTAGCGTACTTTCTCAGCTCAATACTGTATGTTGATTTGACAAACAACCAATCGGGGTTAAAAGTCATTGGCACGAAATCCCAGCTCGGTACTGTTGAGTGACAAGACAGAAATGTGAAAGATACTGGATCTTTATTTTCCTATAAAAAGGAGTATGTCATCTTTAGGAAGGGGGAGAGAATACCTTCATATTTTAGATATCTCATAAGAAGTGGGAGAGAATACCTTCATATTTTAGATATCTCATTTGACGAAAACTCTTGTAATTTATGAGTGATCATCAATAAAAATCATTATTTACTTTTCAAAGTTGACTTGAATTGATTTAAACGCTTTTTAACGT
This sequence comes from Fraxinus anomala, assembly GCA_903798345.1. Lineage (NCBI taxonomy): Eukaryota > Viridiplantae > Streptophyta > Magnoliopsida > Lamiales > Oleaceae > Fraxinus > Fraxinus anomala. The sequence continues at coordinate 954 of CAIGRN010005765.1, read as the reverse complement.
CAACAATGAATATGAGCTTTACTTTGTTAATCTTATCATTTAACGTGATATCATATGGTGATCATTTTTAATGGAAATAAACAACATTGCTTGAGCCAAAGAAATATTAAGAGCCATTTTGACATGTTTTTGCTTTTGCTTTCTGTAGAAGAACTTTTGAAAAAAATTACCTTAATTTTTGTTTGAAAATTAATTTTTAAAAGAGCTTTCTATTTCAAAAGTGCTTTTAGAGAAATTAAGTTTGATCAACTTCCTCTAAAAGCTATTTTAATTAGAAGAAATAATTTCATAAAATTAGTCAAACGGGCCCAAAAGCAACTTGTGGATCTCAAAAACTCATTTTGACTTTTCAAAAATCATGCAAAACGGACCTTAAAATACAAAATTCACTTAATTTTAACATAAATTGAGAGAAAAAATGAAGTCACGGTACCAAAATTTTCATTTACTTGTAGACTTTACCCAAATATTTCATTTGCGTCACATACGGTCCAAACCTTTAAAAAACTCGCACCCAAAGTCCAAATGCATGAAAACTGTTAATTTGACCGTTAGTTGACCAAATAATTAACCTTAACCATAATTTTAACTAATTTTAAAATGATAAAATTGTAACTTTACATTTTCTATAATTAAAAAAAACCCAAACCAAACATAACCCAACCCAAAACTGTGTAATCTCCTCCTCCTTTCCCACTCCCACCCCCACCCCCAAATCAAAATTAGAAAATTCACCGGCCACCATCCCACACTCTCCATCTTCACGTCTATATAAACCCCAAGTGCAAGCCCTTCTTCCCCCATCAAAAAATTGGTTTTGACGAATTAACAGTTGACAAATAATAAAACGAAAAGAGTTAAAATATAATCAAATTATGTCTTTTGCTGTAGCGGCGACATCAAGCTCTCAGATGTTTACTCCATCCTCGAATAAATTATCGCCAATTTTCTATA
>CAIGRN010005762.1:0-17746 GCA_903798345.1 Fraxinus anomala | reverse complement strand
AAAAACAACATCGGTATGCAGCACATTGGACAAGAAGCTGTTCACGCCATTGTTGGTGGATTTCAACATCTATAATTATTAAAATAATCTGTCATCATGTAAGAAACGATAGTACAAATTGAATTTGTTGCTCGAGGATGTAAAAGAATTGTATACCGAAATATTTTTAAAATTGTGCAAGAAGTCAAGAATGCAAGATTGGTGTCAATAATGTAAATATAGGCATGCTAGTTGACAGTGTAGTTCCCAAATGTTTGTCTCTTTCCCTAATTTAAGGAACAATAAATTTGTGGAATCTGTTGAGAAAATAATGTAATTTATGGAATTTATCGTGTGTTCAAATATAACTATTTGGTAAGTGAAAAAATGGATAGAGTTTCAACTAACTCAATGAAAGAAATAAAGCAAAAATTAATATGGCCAAGGCAAGAATTCGACTTTTTCTCCTTAGGACAATAATGCTTCGCACTACTGCTGCAAGTCTTCATTTTCTAAGATACGATTTTGACTTGTAATAGTAGAACTTCAAATTCCAAGACATGACGAACTTACTACTGTTTTGATCTCTATAAATTGGAGGAAAATTAAATTATTCAAGAAAATAATATTCGGGATTGAAATGCAAATTATGAAATAGTGCAGGATGTAAATGACTACACCCTCCATCCTATAAATAGGTTTGCTTCCATTTTCACGTAGTTTAAAAAAATGTAATTAATATAGTTGACAATATAATTTTTTTTCTTATATTTTCCCAATATACCATTACATTAAATAATGATTTAAATAGAAATAGTTCATATTTGTTGATAATAAGACATATTAAATAAGAATATAACATAAAATTAAAAAATTAACTATATTCTCAACAAGGAAAGTGACATATAATTAGTAACGACAAAAAAAGAGACTAATCATATCCTTATGGGAGGGAGGAAGTATTATTTTGTTAGAGAGAATCCAAAGTAATTTTGGAATAAATAAAATCTTGCACATGGAGGTCTATTTATAGAAGTTGAAATGTCGTATTTAAAAGACATAACTACAGAAAAGTTATATCTTAAAGAGTCACAACATGTCTCGATAGCATTAGTTGAAAATAAATAAATTGTATTGATCAAAATTTCGAGTACAACTACTTCGAACATACTCAGACTTACAGAATTAATATTACAATCGGTCTAATGACCCAAAACAAAGAGATTGAAAATCAATCAAACCAAATATCTTTGTCTAATCATAGCGCTACCTACACGTTGGTGCCTTTGAGCTAATCAATCTTTTGAGCTATTCATAAAGGTCACCTTCGAATTGGTGCCTTCAAATTCTGCTTTCCCAGTTGGAGATTGGGCAGCCTAACGTGCAGAGGAGATTTCAATTGCTCACCTTGTAAATGGGTAGCACATTTTGCCTTTTTGGCAGCAAGAGTTGCCCAAAAAAGACCTGAACCCAAGTTGGAAACATGTAAAAAAATGGTGGAGAAAAAAATCAAAGTTTTATTGACCAGGAAGTCGGAAATTCAGAGGTACAAAGTTTCACTTAGAAAATGACTTGCCTATAATCGGGAACATATCTTTGTATGAACTTCTGTAGATCATACATGGTTTCACTTAGAATCATTCTATATACTTCTGTTTTATTCTTTGCCACCCTGTAGACTCTCTCTGTAAACTGTCTTGCCTTAGAGTGCTCGGCCATTTAACTTTACCTAATTGGCTTTTTGCTGAACTGCATGACGCAGGTTGAGGATGCAAACTTGTCACTCTTAGATATGTTAAGATGAAGGAAAGTAAATGAACATATAGCTCGAGTTTCTCATGGAACATAATGCACTATACTTCTACGGTTCTACCTCATGTGGCTTGACAGTATAAACCAATGTGTTACTATATTTTTGGATGGACCATTGAACATTATAGAGGTATATTGATTTATTAAAATCACACTGTAACGTGGTTGGATTTACATGAAAAATAATATTAGTATGGAAGTGAACTATAAAATTAAGGGTTCACAGTTCTTTTAAATTCTATGATTAAGTGATTATTGTGAAATTCAAATATTATTTACTTAATCATGACCCCTGGACAATGCACATTGTATTGCTAGGATGTAGCAATCCACATTCATGTGCTGGTGATTTCTGTTTTATTTGTGTTTTGAGCTTGCTATTGCGTCGTAGATCTTATCATGCTTGGTGTTATCAACTCTTGTATATACTAGAGTGATGAGCTACTAGTTCCTTAAATATATATTTTTTGGCATATATGAACAAAAAATCTTGGCCATAACATGCTTAGGAAAAGTAAATATTTGTGAGCACGAAAAGCTGCATGATCCATTTGATAATTTTAATAAAGATGTGAGCTATATATGAAATTAATAGTGTGTCTGAGACTCATCCTAGTTGATAGTTGACTTCCTTGTATGCTATCTGGCATGCAGGAATAATTGGGTGCAAATTGGTAACTCGGGTTAATATGAATTGAAACATCAGTTCATAAAGAGAGCACAGAATAGGACTCTCAACAGCATGGAAATCAGGTGTATATGTAAATGTGTGTTTTGTTAGGCATATTAGTTACTGTACTGGTAGTACGTACTTTCTTTTATATGTAGTCTGATTCCTCCTTGATTAAACTGATTCAGATGGATCTTCACATGGCAAAGGTACAGCATTCAATGAATACAGTATGAAAAAAGGGTTTTGGGGCTTCCCGAAGTAAAGGATTGGCACAAACTAAGCTTCATTGTTAATAAATTTGAGGTCCGCCACGTGAATCTTTTTCCACCATACCATTCCGCCCAGTTCATTGCTACATGTGGTAATAGATTTAAAGCAATTAGATGATCCTCTCATTCTCCTCCTATCTCCAAGTGCTTCTTGAATCGAGGAGTTAATGTTTAGCTAGGACAGTCCCTCTATCTGATGGATGGGTGGATAATAGCAGCGGCTAGATTGGGATTTCAGTTGCTTCTACTACTTTTAGGCCTTGTCCTTCTTGGTGGGCAATTCAATCTTGTCAACTAATTGAGACTACAATTGGAAATGAGATACGATGGGAAGGAATAACCAATTGATTAGAGAACATGAAACCAGTCTTTTTTAATAGAGGTATGGAAAGGGTGGGGGCTATAGAGCAGGTGAAGTGGTTGGATTTTGTGAGTTGTTCCAACCACTACTGGATGTGATTTTTATTTATCTCCTAAAAACTGTACATGTGGTTCATGCCATTCAAGGTGGCATATCCTAGCACTAGTTTCTAATTCTCAGCAATTGTCACAAGACGTGTGAGTTTGGTTGTACCATTCCCTCTCATGACATGCATCCAATTTACATGATTATTTTTTGTTACAAAGTTTCTCGTCCATCTTCTATATTAGGTAGTGATAGTAGCAATGTATGTTTCAGATGTGTTCGTAATCTTTATAGCAACTACTTAATTAATTTTTACTTCTATTATCATACAAGTTTTAACTGATTTGACATTGGAATATATACAGCGGAACAACAGTTTGGAGTTCGTAGCTCAAAACGCGTTTCGAGGTTTAAGATGCATAGAAAGTAGATATATTGTTTGCTTATCTAAGAGTATCTCCAAAAGACTCTCTATTTTTAAAGAGCATATTCTATCATTTGAAGAGCATCTATAAATTTAGATAGTTAAAATTTTGAAGTACTTCAACAAACTCTTTATATTTAATACTNGTTTGGAGTTCGTAGCTCAAAACGCGTTTCGAGGTTTAAGATGCATAGAAAGTAGATATATTGTTTGCTTATCTAAGAGTATCTCCAAAAGACTCTCTATTTTTAAAGAGCATATTCTATCATTTGAAGAGCATCTATAAATTTAGATAGTTAAAATTTTGAAGTACTTCAACAAACTCTTTATATTTAATACTTAATTTTACTACTCCCAAAAAATATTTATTATTTTTCTTTATCTTTTATTTTAACTAACTTTTCTTTAGATTATTTTGTTGTTTTCCTATATTGAAAATTGAAATATTTTGAATGCATTTAATTATAGAGAGTGAGTTTGACTCTCCAAATTTGGGAGAGCCAAACTCACTTTCTAAATCAAAATGTTAATTTAAAGACTCTCTTGGAGTATAATTTTAAATTGTTGACTCTTTAAAATATAGAGAATTTCATATTTAAAGAGTCTCTTGAAGATGCTCTAATTATGTAAAACTTTGATACTGAAGAAACTTGTTGATAACCTAATTACCCCTCCCTTCCTATCAATTTAAATTATGACTTATTCGTCATTCTTTTTATGGTTGTAATGTTGCAATTTTGGTTTTTTTTTTTTTCATTTGATAAAACCCGCTAAAATATATAACTACTTTAAGTAAAAATGGACATTAGAACACCTTGAAGTTGGACAGGACAAGCAGAACTGGACTATTACTTTCAAGGCCCATTGACTGGCCAGATCAAGAGATGCAGTTAGCAGGAAGTGCTAAATCTTAAGTCCTATTACTTAGGCCCAATTGGCATGCTGATTAGAGGATTCAAGTCCTTTGGGTCCAAAAGGCCCATCTGGAGTTGGCTTGAGATTAATATTTCAAATTAATTAAATTTTAAGACTCCATTTGACAAGTTTATAAATTATTTATTAAAAAAAAATAATGATTTTCAAGAAATATGTAGATAATGTTTTAAAATATGTAGTACTTATGAATGTGAGGTTGAAATTAATATTTCATCTTACTAAACTTATAACCCATTTAAAAAATTGGTAGCCAAACACGCTAAACTGATAAAATTACGCTGCTAAGAGCTACTGTATTATATATTTTTAATCTTAATATAATTGTAGTCACATTTTGGCTAATTTATGATATTTACCATAATGTTAGAAGACTTAGATTCTATTTGACAAATTTATAAATCAATGATAAATAATCAAATCTCATTGTTAATCGTGCATTTTAATATATTAATAAGCACTGTTATCTTATCCAATACTCATTTATATCTGTTTTTATATTAAATATTTTATAAATCGTTCCCTAAACTCCATTGGGTATTTTTGTCATTTTTCTTTAATTTTAGTAAAGGATTAAAGATTTGATAGGACTCATTAAAAATTGCATTTTTCAGTTTTAAGAATTTTTTCCCGAAAACAAGTCATAAGACTTTATTAGTTGAGTTATTCAACTTCTAAATATGGAGTCTTGACCTTTTTATAATAAAATAGTATTTAAACATATTTACTTAGGGTTTTCCTATACATTGAGAAAGAAATATATATCATATTTAATTGTGTTTAAGGATAGTTAAATTTATTTTTAAATTAATTATTAAACAGGTAATGTATTATAGAAAATTAATTTTTGCATTTAAATAGGATAAGAGACGTAAAAGGTTTGGGTTCATCTCAATCTACTACTTCAACCTTGGGGTCCAAACAAGATTAAATGCATTGTTATATTCTTGCACATTTTAGTTTAGGAAATAGTTGACATGACATACAACTAGATTAAATGTCTGATTAATTGTAGATGTTGAAATTAGCCATCAAGAACATGTCCAGGTTCTTGCTCATGGTGCTAGGAATCAATGTGATTTTATTAGTTTCACGCATTTTGTTTGTAGTTCTACAATTAAGTACTTTGACAATTAAGCAAGTCTTATTTAGTAGAATGGTGATTATATGGAATACCATCAATCTAATACTATATACAATGACTTGTCTTTAGACACAAGTAGTTAGCAATAGTTTTGATGCTTGACCAAATGACGACTTACTTTAGACACAAGTAGTTAGCAATAGTTTTGGTGCTTGACCAAAGGACGACTTACTTTGATACGCCTTCCTATGCTTGACATATCGATCTAGATTTGAAACAATAAGACTGCACGAACCATCCGTGTTAACTTTTTGACACAACCTATCCACAAGTCCATTCAAACATTTAACATAATTCATTGTAAAATATATTTGCTTGTTTTGTTTTTAAAACCCATTTATGTACGCTATATTAGCTTTTTTCAAGAATAAACTGTGTGAGATTAGTAGAAGTTGTGGTCATTCTTTTGCTGCCTACCTAAACAACAAAGATACAAGATCGTATAAGTACAACACAATTCATATTTAACGATAGAATATGTTTTCTTGAAATCTTTATCGACAACCATTTTCGATGAAATAATACAAATATGACTTCATGAAAATAAAATCATCATTAAAAGTAAAATTTCTAGTTAGTTGACTCTGGAACGTATCATCCAAATGAAAAGTCAATAATTCTAGTTATTCTTTCAATAATTCTCTGTGTGTGTGATACATAGCTGGAGTGCTTGAGGGGTTGTGAGGCACATGTACCATGCCTAACGTATTGAAAGCAAGAATAAATAGAGAAAGTGTGACACAATTGAAGATGACATACTACAAGAGATGATTATGTACATTGAGCATATAGGATATCAAAACAACATTTCATGCGTGTATTGTTGTAGGATAAAAAAAAACACGAATCCTGTTATATGTACATGAAGATTTATATAATGGATTACATAATATCACATATCACTGTATTATTTGCCATTTTAAAACAAAATTAACTTTTTCATCCAATTTTTTCTCTCCATATCATTATGTAATCCATTATATACATTTTTTTTTATGTAGAAATCTTGTGCAAAATCTTACACAGTCTTGGATTTCAAATTTAGGACTAAATTTCTATAAATATATCAAATCAGCTGGAGGATGAACATCCAAAATACTATGGAGTTCGAACCAGAAGAAGCACTAGAGCCGATGAGTCCTAGTGCTCAATATCTGAAGAGCTCAGCATTATCACTAAGTATTTTAGGTGTTATGGAACTAGAAGTTCCAATTGATGAGTCCATTGCCATGCCATTCCTCAGAGAATTATTCATACCCATTAATCGTCGCTTTTCCTCAATCATGGTGAGTTGTTTGATGCTCGTCGTTTTTGTTTTCAAGGTTGGGGCTCGACCGTGGTAAAATCATGTTACTAGTGTTCGGGAATAAACTTAAATGTTTCGTTATAATCCTTTGACAGACATGTTTCAAGACTGTATTTCATCCAATAACTAGTTGTCGAAAACATAGTGATTATAATATTTGTATCTAGGTGTACACAAAATGGTGAGTTAATAATCAAGAAGTGAATTTTTGTACTTCAAGCAGGTTTCCGAGGAGAGAGGGGCAAAGAAATGGAAAATGGTAGAGGTAAATCTAAAAGATCATGTAAATGTACCAGTTCTTCCCAGTGGCTTGTCAACTGATTATTACGATGAATGCTTTAATGAGTATTTATCAAAACTAGCATGGGAGCAACTTCCAGAAAATAGACCTTTGTGGGAAGTTCACATATTTAACTATCCAACAAACCATGCAGCTGGGAATATGATATTCAAACTTCACCATTCACTTGGAGATGGCTATTCTATGATGGGAGCCCTTCTGTCTTGTCTACGAAGACTTGACAATCCTTCTATGCCATTAACATTCCCATTGCGTAGTTCTAACCAGAAGCCTAATCATAGCAGCCATGGTTTTCTTAGGCACGTGAACAGGTTTTTTTCAGGGTTGATTAACACTGCATACGATTTCGGATTTAATCTATTGAAAAGCAGTTTGATTGAAGACGATAAATCGCCTATTAGATCCGGGCATGGAGTTGAATGTGGACCATTTTCTGTAACTACAACTACCCTTTCACTTGAACATATCAAGGAAATCAAGACGAAGTTTCAAGTGGTAAGTTCTTTGGGGCTTCTTATTCTTTCTTGTCTCCTTGTTTTCTTATTGTCAATTTTCTCATCTTTTTTTTTCATTTGCTCGTGTAAGTTCATTCATTTAAGGATTGCATTTCTTTCACAGACGATCAATGATGTGATTACTGGGGTAATCATATTTGGAACCCGATTGTACATGCAACGAGAGAATCAAGATTCAAGTAAAGCGAACTGTACAGCACTTGTACTACTCAACACTAGGGCCATTGGAGGTTACAAGTCAGTGAGTGAGATGAACAAACCTAATGCAGAAATGCCATGGGGTAATCGTTTTGCATTCTTGCACGTTTCTATTCCCAAATTGACTGCCTCTGAATTAAACAATCCACTCAAATTTGTTGACAAAGCCCGTCAATTAATCAAGAGGCAAAGAAATTCTGCATCAGTTTATCTGAGGGGTCAGTTTCTTGACGCCATCACAAAGTTTAGAGGTCCTGAGGTATGTATATTGATTTTCCATGTAAAGAAGCTTATTTGATCTCATGTTTTACCAGAGTTTGCTAGTTTCGTACGAGCAAGAGTTCGTTAGTCACTATAATAAAACAGATATGGTAATGATAGAATTCGTCACCAATTTCTCAAAAATTAATTGCTAATGGAGTCTTGAGGAAGACAGCAGTTTTTATCTGTTTTTATATTTATATACTTTTTCTTCCCTATTTTGATGTTAAATTATGCCTTGACGGAGTTAAACTGTCTAGAGGGAATACTTTCTTCTTAATTAAGAATGTCTTAACTAAACAAATTCACTTATTTCAAGCATTTCTTTTGGTCATGCCTTGGTTGCAATAATCCAAAACTAATGTACATTTTACACTCAACCATGTATAACCTCTTAATGAAAATCTTTCAGAAAATTTACTATCCTAAATAATTCGGGTTTGATGAAACAGGCAACTGCTCGATACATCTATGGCACATTAAATAATTCAAGCCTGATGATATCAAATATGATTGGACCGGTGGAACAAATGGCTTTAGCTAGTATCCCAATTAAAGGATTGTACTTTACAGTGCCTGGAGTACCGCAGGTATTGTATACTTCCGTATAAATAGTTTTTCTGTATTTTTAGCTTATAATTGTAAAATTAGATTCAGTTTCAGCTCTCAGATACAGACATCTGGATTCTGGAATAAGATTAATTGATTATAGTCTCTTCAAGTAACAATTGTGAGTTATGTGGACAAGCTGAGAATCGTCACGTCGGTGGAGAAAGGTTTCATCGATTCAAATAAGTTCAAGTCATGCATTGAATATGCCTTTGATGCAATTTCTAAAGCAGCGCTAGAGTGAAGCTCAAACTATATTGTAGTCTTAGATTAATTTCTGCTTTGTTTTAAGTTCATTTAGAATTTGATTAGTTTACTGAATAATTTAAGGTTGTATCCTATGAAACTTTTCTAGTATTTGTTTGATGAGAATCGTATGTCAATTTTATTCACTTTCTCCATTTCCTCTATCAAAATGTCTAGATGGAATTTATTCTTTCATCCCATTTTTGATCTTGCAAGGGAAAATAATTTATTTCCTAGAATATTGGCTTCTTTATTTGGACTTGAGTCATAAACCACATTAAAGGAAGACACATCTTATTAACGCTTCAAGAAGTTGAACAATTGTATAACGGGGGCAATGGACGATACTTCAACTTTGTTTTGAAGTTTTACTTACAACGTTGATGTTTTTATGCTATAAAAATATATACATATTTTTTTAATTATTATAGAAACCTTGGTCTTTATGCATTGTAATATTTGTCTATTATAGAGAACATGCTATAGAAACACACTTGAACCCTTTCCGCATAAGATTCAATCTTGTTTAATACTAGTACCACGCTCCCCTACTCACACAAATACACGAACAACAAAATAGTATAGTGAATATTTTGCCGAATCTCATACTTACTCAATCAATTTCAACATCTGCAGTTTTAGTAATAATTTATCTAAAAAAATAAATTTAAATTGAACTGGTTGCTTTGAGAATTAGCATGCTAAGTTTTGACCTACTTCCTTTGAAAGGTCATCTAATCAGAGAAAGCACCTTCAGAAAATTGTATAAAATGACTTTTTTTTATTTTTTATTTTTTGTCTCGAAAATAGCTTTTGATGAATGTGGGTGTCTAGCACACCTTTTTTCCTTGCCATGTAAGCATTTTACGGTAATATTATATACTTTTTAGTGCAATTCATAGCCAATTAAATATCCTCTTAGAAATATAGCGTGAAAAACATCGGTATGCAACTACATTGGACAAGAAGCTGTTCATGCCACTGTTGGTGGATTTCAACATCTATAATTATTAAAGTTGTTATGGTTTGACCCAAATTTTGGTGGGTATTGGAGTCTAAATTGGAGTGATTTTGAAGATGATTTTAAAGAGATCAAAATTATGGATCGAAGGAAAAAGTCTCCGCGTTTTCGCTAGCGTTAGTTGGGCGCTCGAGCGAAGCTGGTGGAAAACAATCCAAGACTTTGTCGCCCGACAGTCGCTCGCCCCTTGCTCGAGAGAGGGGTTGTCGCTCGACTATCGCTCGAACGACAGTCTTTTCGGGCCCAAGTCTGTTTCTTTTGTTTGAAGCGTTTTTGGATTTCTTTCCCACTATTGTTCCTAGGATTTTCCTATATATATGTCATGGCTTGTAATATTAATATAACATTCTAATAATGAGAGAATCGAGAGAAAACATTCTTGAGAATCTAGATTTCAATTGATTATTGAAATCTTAATATTGTAAACACAAAACTATTGATTTTATATTATTGATTTTATAGTGGATTCTCCTTCTCTAAATTTCTTGTGTTCTTGTACTTTTCATCTTTATTTCATTGTCCTCATTATCTTGTGATCAGAAATTCATAACAAAAATAATATGTCATCATTTAAGAAACAATAGTACAAATTGAATTAGTTGCTCAAGCATGATAAAGAATTGTATACCAAAATAGTTTTTAAACTAACTGTGCAAGAAGTCAAGAATGCAAGATAGTTGTCAATATTGTAAATATAGGCATGCGACATGGCAGTGTAGTTCCCAAATGTTCGTCTCTTTCCTAATTTAAAGAACTATAAATTTGTGGAATCTGTTGGGAAAGTAGTGTAATATATGGTATTTATCGTGCTCCAATTTATGTTCAAAAATAACTATTTGGTAAGTGAAAAATTGGATAGAGTTTCAACTAACTTAATGAAAGATAAAACAAAAATAATATGGTCAAAGCAATAATTCGATTATTTCTCCTTAAGACAATAATGCTTCGCACTAGTGTTGCAAGTCTTCATTTTCTAAGATACGTCTTTGACTTGTAATAGTAGAACACCAAACTAGAAGACATGACGAACTTACTAATGTTTTGATCTCTATAAATCGGAAGAAGACTAGAATATTCAAGAAAATAATATTCGGGATTGAAATGCAAATTACGAAATAGTGCATGAGGTAAAGGAATATCCCTCCTCCCAGAAATATGTTTGCTTCCATTTTCACACAATTTAAAAAATTGTAATTAATATATTTGACAATGTAATTTTTTCTTATATTTTCCTAATATGCGCTTACATTAAATAATGATTTAAATAGGAATGATTCATATTTATTAATAATAAGACACATTAAATAAGGGCATAATAAAAAATTACTAGAACAATAACTTCCATAACATTTTCGAGTTCTTATTGTTATGTTCGTGTTTTGACTTTGAGCAAGTCTTTAGTTTCAGAAGCGTTTTGGAGAATTCAAACCTTGAAACATTCTCATAGAAGTCGCCTCTCTTTTAGATAATCTCCTATTATACATAACTTAACCGAAAATCTATAGATAGCACTTTTCTTAGTTAAGCTAAAGTGATCTACTCAAGGGCTTCATGAATGAGAATTAAGGTCGGACAAAACTATTAAACCAAGCGGTTCTTCTTAAGTTGAACTCGAACGAGTATCTGAATTGAGAATCAAAGAGTTTGAATCGATTATCGATTCTAGACCATGCCAAGAATCGAATAACCGAATAAGAATTGAATCTCCCTAATATTTTTTTTAATCTTAAATAAATTAAATTATTATTTTGTAAATAAATTTGCTAACTAATTAATTTGTCTCAAACCCAAAATATGATTTTCCTAATTTAAAGCCAAATTCCAACTAATCAAATTGGAAGCTTGGTTGCGCCTCTCTTCATTATTATGAGCTCTCTATTCTCATTTTCATGTGATTTTTATAATCAAATCTATAAAGAACTCAACAAAAAGAGGCACAAAAGATATCACAGGATTTGACTACGTTATTTTGTTATAGCTAAAATTAAACATGTTATTAGTTGAATTAATGTAGTTTTGTTACAAATATTAAATAATTTAATTATTGTACGAAAATCGGGAATCGAACCCGAACGGTTCCAATTATTAAATACCCGAAAATTCGGGTTCGGTCCTAATGAGAACACCAACCTTGTAAACCTTGTACAGAAACTTCTGTTGAACTCCACCACAACATCATGGTAACATTCAAAACTTCTACACCAGGAGCGGGAAAAAAAACGAATTTGTAATTGCACTTGTATACACTGATTGTGCTTTTTTTTGTTGGTGAATATGTTCCGTTTGGCAAGGTGGCATTTTCTTGGGTCGATTGATTCACACCAATGAATTTATGGTAACGCCTGCAACTATAGTAGCTAAATTGTCAATTTGGTTGAGTGTTTATTTTTTTATACACGTTTTGCCTTTGACTAAAATCCTGTAATAATGTTTTACACGTTTAAATAAGTTCTGTTTGTGAAAAAGTCACAGACAAATACTATAAATTATAGAATAACACGATCATTAGGCATTACTGTACATTATCTTGATTGGATAGGCTTTTTGGGAAATGGTAAAGATAAAATTCTGGTTCTTTTTCAAAATATGACATTTGACCCGTTGGCATTTGAAAAAGAACAGTTCTGTTGGAATATGTTTATCGTCTGCAACTGCAGTACTTTTGGATACTTTAACCTGATTAAATTTATTTGAATGAAATTCCTATGGGTTTAAACTATAGCAAACTTGATTTTGGCTAGGAATTTAAATTTGTGAAATGGATACATATTGTTCATTTTCCAGAAATAATCAAGCTAGTATCTTTGTGGATAGGATGTATACCAAGTTATTGAGTCAGTACACTGAGTTTAATCTTAACCATGTAGCCTGGCACACTAGATTGGGAACATAAATTTTAAATAATTGATGGAAATTGCTCATAATCAAAGCAAATGGAGTAAAGTTCAAAATTTAGAGTATAACTACTCTGGGCATACTCGGGCTTATAGAATTAATGTTACTATCGGTCTAACGACCCTAAACAAGAGATTGAAAATCAATCAAACCAAACATATTCATTTAATCATTAGGGCTACCTACAAGTTGGTGCCTTTGAGCTAATCAATCTTTTGAGCTATTCATAAAGGCCACCTTCGAATTGTTGCCTTCAAATTCTACTTTCCCAGCTGGAGATTGGGCAGCCTAACGTGCAGAGGAGATTTCAATTGCTCACCTTGTAAATGGGTAGCACATTTCTGCCTTTTTGGCAGCATGTAAAAAAGACCTGAACCCAAGTTGGAAACATGTAAAAAAATGGTGGAGAAAAATTCGATGTTTTATTAGCCAGGAAGTCAGAAATTCAAAGGTACAGAGTTTCACTTAGAAAATGACTTTACCTATAATCGGGAACATATTTTTGTATGAACTTCTGTAGATCATACATGGTTTCATTTAGAATCATTCTATGTACTTCTGTTTTATTCTTTGCCACCCTGTAAACTCTCTCTAGAAACTGTCTTGTCTTACAGTGCACTGCCGTCTAACTTTTTGCTGAACTGCATGATGCAGGTTGAGGATGCAAGTGGTAAATGTCATTCAATCATTATTTGTAAACTATATGCAATTTATGTATTACCGTATGTTGTTATTGAGATGAAGGCAATTGATCTCATTGCATTATGACTTCACTACCATATGTACCTTGTCACTCTTAGGTATATTGAGATGAAGGAAAGTAAATGAACATATAGCTCAAGTTCTCATGGAACATAATACACTATACTTCTACCTCATATGGCTTCCAGTGAAAACCTTGAAAGTATAAACCAACGTGTTAACATATTTTTGGACAATGCACATTGTATCACTATTATGTAGCAACCCACATTCATGTGCTGGTGGTTTCTGTTTTATTTGTGTTTTGAGTTTGCTATTGCATCGTAGATCTTATCATGCTTGGTGTTATCAACTCTTGTACATAATAGAGTGATGAGCTACTAGTTGAAATGGACAAAAAATCTTGGCCATAACATGCTTAGGAAAAGTAAATATTTGTGAGCACGAAAAGCTCCTTGATCCATTTGATGAATTTAATAAAGATGTGAGCTATATATGAAATTAATAGTGTGTCTAAGGCTCATCCTAGTTGATAGTTGACTTCCTTGTATGCTATCTGGCATGCAGGAATAATTGGCTACAAATTGGTAACTCAGATTAATATGAATGGAAACATCCGTTCATAAAGAGAGCAAAGCACAGAATAGGACTCTAAATAGCATGGAAATGAGCTGTATTTGTAAATGTGTGTTTTGTTAGGCATATTAGTTACTGTACTGGTAGCACGTACTTTCTTTTATATGTAGTCTGATTCCTCCTTGATTAAACTGATTCAGATGGATCTACATGGAAAAGGTCCAGCATTCAATGAATACAGTATGAAAAAAAGGGTTTTGGAACCTCCCGAGTTAAAGGTTTGGCACAAACTAAGCTTCGTTGTTAAAAAGTTTGAGGCCTGCCACGTGAATCTTTTTCCACCATTCCGTCCAATTCATTGCTACATGTAGTAATATATTTAAAGAAATGAGACGATCCTCTCATTCTCCCCCTATTTCCAAGCGCTTCTTGAATCGAGGAGTTAATGCTTAGCTAGGACAGTTCCTTTGTCCGATTGATGGGTGGACAATAGCAGCGGCTAGATTGGGATTTTAGTTGCTCCTGCTGCTTTTAGGCCTTGTCCTTCTTGGTGGGCAATTCAATCTTGAGAACTAATTGAGACCAAAATTGGAAATGAGATACGAGTGGGAAGAAATAACCGATTGATCAAAGAACATGAAACCAGTCTGTTTCAATAGAGGTGTGGGAAAAGGTAGGGGCTATAGAGCACGTGAAGTGGTTGTATTTTGTGAACTGTTCTAATCACTCCTGGATGTCATTTTTATATCATCCCCTAAAAATTGAACATGTGGGCATGCCATTGAAGGTGGCATATCCTAGCACTAGTTCGTAATCCTCAACAATTGTCACAAAACATGTGAGTTTGGTTATACCATTCCCTCTTATGGCATGCATCCAATTTACATGACTATTTTTTGTGACAAGTTCCTCGTCCTTCTTCCATACCGACAGTGATAGTAGCAATGTATGTTTCAGATATTTTCGCAATCTTTCTAGTAAATACTTAGTTAATTTTCAATTCTGCTATCATATGAGGTTTTACTAGTCTCGACATTGGGAAATATACAGCGGAACAATAGTTTGGTGCTCGTAGCTCAAAACCTGTTTCAAGGTTTAAGATACATAGAAAGTAAATATATGATTTGCTTATCTAACTATGTAAAACTTTGATACTGTAGAAACTTGTTGATAACCTAATTATCCCTCTCTTCCCATCAATTTAAATTATGATGTATTCGTCTTTCTTTTTATGGTTGTAATGTTGCAATTTTTTTTTTTCATTTGTTAAAACCAGCTGAAATATATAACTACTTTCAGTACCATAGGCCCAAAATAGACATTAGTGCACCTTGAAGTTGGACAGGACAAGCAGAACTGGGCTATTACTTTCAAGGCCCATTGACTGGGCCAGATCAAAGAAGCAGTTAGCATGAAATGCTGAATCTTGACTGGGCTATTACTTTCGAGGCCCAATTGGCTTGCCGATTAGAGTATTTAAGTCCTTTGGGGTCCAAATGGCCAATCTGGGGTTGGCTTGAGATTAATATTTCAAATTAATTAAATTTCAAGCCTCATTTGACAAATTTATAAATTATTTATTAAAAAAAATAATGATGATTTTCAGAAATATGTAGATAATGTTTTAAAATATGTACTAGTAATGAATGTGGGGTTGAAATTAATATTTCATCTTAATTAGATTTACAATCCATTTATAAATTTGGCAGCCAAATAGAGGCTAAACTGATAAAATTACACTGCTAAGAGCTACCGTATTATATATTTTTAATCTTATTATAATCGTAGTCACATTTTGGCTAATTTATAATATTTACCATAATGTTAGAAGACTTGGATTCTATTTGACAAATTTATAAATCAATTATAAATAATCAAATTTTATTTTGAATCATGCATTTTAATATATTAATAAGCACAATGATCTTATCCAATACTCATCTATATCTATTTATATATTAAATCTTTTATAAATTCTTCACCAAACTCCGTTGGGTATTTTTGTCATTTTCCTTTATTTTTAGTAAAGGAATAAAGATTTGATTGGACTCGCTAAAAATCGCATTTTTCAGTTTTAAGACCCTTTTTTTTCCCCCCCGAAAACAAGGTTTTAGACTTTATTAGTTGAGTTATTCAACTTTTAAACATTGAGTCTTGACCTTTTTATAATAAAAGAATATTTAAACGTGTCTATTTAAGGTTTTATTATACATTGAGAAAGAAGTATATAGCATATTTAATCGCTTAAAGTTAGTTAAATTTATTTTTTAAATTAATTATTAAACAGGTAATGTATTATAGAAAAGTACATTTTGCATTTAAATAGGATAAGAGACGTAAAGATTTGGATTCATCTCAATCTACTACTTTTTCAACCTTGTGGTCCAAGCAAGATTAACTGCATTGTTATATTCTTGCACATTTTAGTTTAGGAAATAGTTGACATGACATACAATTAGATGATAGACAATTAATGGGAGTGTTTAGGAAATAGTTGACATGACATACAATTAGATGATAGACAATTAATGGTAGATGTTGAAATCCGCCATCAAGGACATGTCCGGCTTCTTTCCCATGGTGCTAGGAATCGATGTGATTTGTCTCGTGTTACATCCACAACTGTAAGATCAACTCAGATTTGTGGTTGGTAGAGTGTGTGAAATTCGGTAAAGTAGTGACAATGGCATATTGTTCGTGTATCTATGCATATAAAGGTGGAATTAGTACTAGACATGATTGCTACTTAGGTGGAATGGTCTCAACCTGTTAGTACAGTGGATAATGATACATTAAGTCACTAGTAACTACCCAATTTTTCGGCGTTCATATTCTATCGCAATTAATGTCCCTCGTTTTTAAGACGTATTCACGAAAATATATTCGAATAAAGCACACGCAAATGTACGGTTCGTTAACAAGTAATAAAGTTGACTTTTTGAATCCGAATGTCGTCCCACAAGGATTGATTAGTTCTAATTCTAATTACAACGACCTTAACCGAAACAATAAAAATGAGAGTGCTTGTTTTGATGAATATATAACTAAATTAATAATGCGGATGCGATTATGAATGCTTTAACAAATTTATATCGAATGCAAGTTAAAGCTTTTCTAATATATGATGAATATACTAGGATCACATATCTTTATGTAATTATCTTCTTTAAAATTAGTTCTACACCTTGACACACGATTGAAATATTGAAGAATTAATGCTCCTAAATTATTTAACAGTCTCTCTCAAGTAAAGTTAAACACATTCTAATATGTGACCCGACTATATTTCTATAACGGATTCAAATATACAATAATACATCTGTTTTTATGAGCACTTCAAAATTCACATAGGGTATAGCGGTATATTTATATCCTGTTTTAGACCCTATGATAATTTATACCGCGTCAAATATATTCCCCTTCTTTCGAATGCATAAAATATGCCACCAATGTCACACAATTACGTATACAATAAT
>CAIGRN010005756.1:0-13755 GCA_903798345.1 Fraxinus anomala | reverse complement strand
AATAAACCTTAATCGAGTCGATGGAAGCCTCGTTGCCGGCTCTGCTCAATAAATACCCTAGCAATGGATAAGGAAAAATCGAGACATATCTTCAAGATTGAAACGAAGATTTCCCAATCAGCCTCCGCCACTCATAGATGGAAGCTCGAAGTCGAAGAAAAACAAAGAAAGTGTCTACAAATCACAAGGGTTAAAATCTGCTTTCCGTCGAAGAGAGGGGAAAATAAGAAGACGAAGAAAGAGAAAACAAGGCAGGAAATGATAATAAACGACCGCCACTCACAGATGGAAGCTCGAAGTCGAAGAAAAACANCGAAGAGAGGGGAAAATAAGAAGACGAAGAAAGAGAAAACAAGGCAGGAAATGATAATAAACGACCGCCACTCACAGATGGAAGCTCGAAGTCGAAGAAAAACAAAGAAATTGTCTACAAATCACAAGGGTTAAGATCTGGTTTCTGTCGAAGAGAGGGGAAAATAAGAAGAAGAAGAAAGAGAAAACAAGGCAGAAATGATAATAAACGAGTATTCTAGAAACCAAAAGAACAATATAATATTTCCAATAGCTCCCCACCCAAAAAACCAATGGCTGAGCTGACCAAAAATCCAGCTTCTAAGTCGACCAAAATTCTTCTGACTTTTTAGTTTAAAAAAAACCTGGCTTGTGAGAAAAACCTAGCTTGTGAGCCAACCAATTCATTTTGGCCAGCCAATTCATTTTGGCTTGTGCATAGTACATGACATCCTCCTCCTTTACTTTTAGTTAGAAATGTTAATTACCTTCAGGATAGTAGAGACAATGAAATAATTAAATATCAATCCAAAATTGATTCTTACCAATTAATACAATTTTATAATCAATTATTAGCAAAATAAAAATAATCAATGCAATCATCAAAATTTATTACTTAAAAAAATTTCCGTGTAAATTGAAAGCTTTGCTCGTTTACAATATTTTATTATAATTATATTAAACAACATCTATAATATATTAAATATAACATCAAGTGAGAATCATTTTTGAGCAATTTCAGCCTTACAATAATTCAATTATTTCAATAATACCTTATTTTTCGTTTTCAATATGTAATTAATTTATATAATCATTTAATTACCATCAATGTACATGTACATTTGATAGATTATTTCACCTGTGTGGCTTTCATTAATGCTTGTTAATTCTCAATTAATTAACATTCACATTTATTTAATTGATATTCATCTTCATTTATGCATTTCAGTGATATTAATTCTAATTATATGTCAATTATAATTCAAGAATGCATTTTATTATTCACGTCCATGCATGTTAATTAGCATTTAGTTTTACTTAATTAAAAATTAAGTAAATGATTTAAAATTCATTATCACGTATATATTCACTGATATTAATTTTAAATTAATTAACATTTGTGCATATTCAAATATTAATCATACAACACTTATAAATTATTTCATAATAACGTGTAATGCACATTTATCATTGACTAGTAGTTATAAAAATCAAATAAAAAAAATGGATTATTACTCAATTATTGATTTAGAAGCAAATTTAATAATTACATAAATAACTAAGCACTCGCATGAAAAAGTACCACATTTAATCGTAATAATTATCAATTAATTGGGCACTCAACATCTTTAGAACTTTTTGGACCATCCTCTGCAAAAACCATAAGATTATAATAACATTTGTATTTAAATTAAAATTACATACTTAAATAAGCACACGACATATCTAACGAACATATAAATCACATAAATCTAGGTTTTTGTGTCGTTACACTTTTCTACCCCTTAAAAATAAATTTCGACATCGAAATCAGTATACTAAATAAACACTATATATATATATATATATATATATATATATATATATATATCAATTGGGGTCAAAGAAGTTGCAACATTTAAAGGCAATGTTCTAGAAAATTCATCTATCAACTTCCATAATTACTTACAATAAAATAAAATATAAGAAAAAATAGAATGAAATAAAATACACACGCGTAATTTTTTTTAATTCATTAATAATAAAAATAATTACTTCAAACTAAATCTTGAAAATTGACAAGCTTTTATCATTATTTTTATTATTATTTTAAGCATAGAACTATAAATGTTACACATTAATAAATGTGTTTTTGCACACTTATTTAATATCTAAATATATTTATTATTGATAAAAAAGAGCGAATTTTTAATCACATTTATGTAATTATTGCTTTTATATGTAAAAATTATCCAAAGGAAAGAGAACAAGACAAAATGAGGGAAAATAGATTAAAAGTGTGCAAAATTGTGAATGTGGGAACCAAAAGTGAACAAAGTAAAAAGTTTTAGGATTTTGGATGCAATTTATGAAGGACATAATTGATATGAAAGTCAAACTCTGAGGACCAAATTGTATAAGATAACAGTTTAGGGACCTGACGTACAATTACCTAGGGACTTGTCTGCAAAATTTAAACCAAAAATTGATTTTTGATAGAAACTTGGCGCCTAGGCGCCACTGTAGCAGCACCTAGGCGCCACTTTTAAAAAGTTGGGGCTTGTTTTAATTATTTTATACAATTCTAGGGATTAAAGTGCAAATTATGAATTGTTTTCTAGGTTTTAAAGCCTTTTTGACGTGCAGCTAGTTTTTTGGGGAGAGGAATTTCTAGGCAGCAGCTTTTCTTCTTTCTTCTTTTTATTTTCTTCATTTTCTTTCTATTTTCATTTCTTTTTATCTTCATTTTCTTTTCTTTTTCTTGGTATTTGGGGGATACAAATCAAGAGCACAAGGAGAATACATTCAAAATTTTGGAGAAATATTTGAGGAAATCAAGGCCAAGCTTCAAATAAGGGTTTTATCTATAACTTTGTATTTTCTCAATTATTTTGCCATATTTGCTATGTATTATTATAAATATTCTCCTTTTTATCATTTGTGTACATGGGCTAAGTATTTTTGTTAGGATTTATGACTAAAAGTTAACCTAGCATTAATTAATTTTAATATTTGTCTTTTAATGTTAAAGTGCTTATTTTCATGTGTATTTATTATTGTGTTGAATGTCTTTCATTTATTTGGCCATTAAATGATTGAGTTTAGTGATTTGTATATCGTTCAAGAGAAGATTGTACATTTTAGACCAAATAATAAATACTCTAGGTTTGTGTAGGGGATAGAGATATACTCCTAACCCTAGGTGATCTATTGAGCTATTTTCGCTAAGATTTAATGCGATTATTTGGTTTTAATCGACATAAAGATATAGTAAGTTAAACCAATTAATTATGGTTAATTTCGCTCGAGAGAGGTAATTAAATAAAATTAGAAAATCGGCTCTAACATTGTAAATGAGCAATTTGTTAATTAGCCTGTGGAGAAATTAATTAGGTGACGGTTAAGCGAAATCATGAATCCAAACCACGTTTTTCCTCCAAAATTTCCAAGTGTTTTTGTTTCCTTATTTTGTAGATTTTAATTAAATTTCCTTATTTTCCAACATCAAATTTTATTGTGTGTTTATTTTTATTGCTAAAATTAAATTGACTAAAATTGTGTAATCGAAAGCAAACATCCCTCGAGGGATCGACAATCTAAACTCAAAAGGTCCATTTTATTATTTGAATGCGACCCGTACACTTGTGGTATATAATTTTAGCGAACACACATCGCCACAAAGACTGTAGTCAAAGTACCACATCACAGTTTACGTGAAAATGAAAGTCAACAAAGACTCAATTGGTCAAATACAAAGAAGTCAAACAAAGGTTGAAACTTATGTGGCGAATCACTGTCTAAATGACTGAAGCTCTTAAGCCGAAGCGTTACGTAATAAATCAAAGAAGAAGCTGAAACTCTTAACACAAAAGACCACCAATACGAAACTCCCTCCGGCCAAGGCTCTCAGTTCATTCGAAGTCCCTGAAACTAAAGCTATCTTTTACAAGATTTGTAGGCAATTTTTAGAAATGATTGATGTAACGTTTGTAATAAAGAATGTCAGGTGTGTTGCCTAATGTATAGGGCACTGACCCATTGTCAATTTATTTATTGTATGATAGATTTAGTGATGTGAGGCTTCAGTCAAGGAGATAAGGCCACGTGGTTCTGATCTAACGATCACTACGTCAGCCAGAACTCTATAAATAGGTAGTTTTGTGAATTGTAAATGATGACCTTTTGAATATTGATTCTAATATACAAGAATACACTCAAGAAAAATACTCTCAATATATCATTTTGCTTGTTCTACATTTGTTAGTTTGATGTTAGGTTATTGACACTTTGTTGGTGATTATTTTATTAATGCGATCATCTTTGTCACTATCGCTGGTACTCAAAATTTTTTGTCTTGCGCCGTAAAGTATCTCCTACATTCACACGCTTCATTTCTTCGTCCGGTTCTCCGGTTAAAACACGTCGAAACTTGCTTGAGTTGGTGTAAGTGAGCCGGGTAGTTATTGTCCACGTTGGCGTCACGAAAAATGGGGTCAACAGATTGGCGCTGTCTATGGAAAACCACACATTTAACTCCCAAAATCCTGTGGGAAAAGGCTAGTTGGAAGCAACTTACTGTGAAGTGATTTTCAAGCCTTTGAAAAAAGGAGTGTTCTTGAATAAAGAACCCTTGAGAAAGTCCAAGATAAATCATCTGATTGGAAGCCATCTAATCCTTGGAAAAAGGAATATCATTTGTCTTGAAAAAGTTTATTATCATGAGTTCAAACAATGAAGAATCAGCACCTCGAAGGGCTAGGGAAAAGCCTGAAGAAGTGGAACCCTTGCAAGCTGTCCCAACTATTTGCCATCCACCTCACAAACACGACGACAAGATAGGTCTAGGATAGCTGCTAGGTTCACAAAGGAGGTGGCTACAATGGCTATAAACATGAGAAATATAACGCAAGAGAACATATCCATGCATGAACTGCTATAGAACATGCAGGGCAAAAGAGGATACCCAGTTCTTTCATATATAGCCCAAGAAAATGTATTTCACGATCCTTCACAAGGAAACTACTACCACGGTGAAGAAGAGGTCCAAAGTCAAATGGCTAATTACCAACATTACGTAAGGAAGGAAGCTCCGTAGGAAATGGAAGTTGGGGTTGATATATCCACCAACTATACCACTGACCGACATACTGAAGTCCCATTCAACTTTTCTCCAAACTACGACTTGAAGACATGCCCCAGAGGTCCGTAAGTGTGTTTGACAGGCTGAGCCCATGGCTACCTAGAAATAGGCAGGCTCAGCCTTCCCCTATACTTACAAATAGGCAGCATGAACCTCATTGGTTTGAAAGACAAAATGAGCCGGTTTATAATGCTTCCTCCATATATGATCGAGAATGCCAAAATAGAAAGGTCTCTATTTAACCGTATAATTGAATACCACTTGTAGATAATCCAAGGAACATGACAAGGATAGGGACCACTGAGAGGATCTATTTGGTCACTATGCCTGTGGGTAGAAGAACCCTTCTGATTTAATTTCGGTAGATACACACTGAGCTACTTAGGAACAATGGGAGATTAGATCTCATAGAGTTCAATGTGCCTCGGAATTTTCCCTCTAGAAATAGGCATGAAAGGAGAGCGACTAGGCCAGGAGTCAAGCAAAACCTTCTCAACCACCCCTAGAAACTTAGGCTAGGGAAGATGAAGATTCAGACGAGCCACAAAGGTCCTGTGATCTTGATGAAGACGATGACAATCTACCATTTTCATAAGGGATTAGGAATGCCCCTGTACTAAACCACTTCACGTTCCCTAAAATTTCCAAGTATGATGGAAGAGGCGATCCTACGAAGCATCTCAATAGATTCAAGACTCACATGAGCCTAAGAGGAGCCACCTTCGCCATAAAGTGTAGAACATTCTACTTAACCCTAAGTGGAGCGGTTGAAATATGGTATACTAGACTTCTGAAAGGAAGCATCCGAAGTTGGCCAAACTTCAAGAAAACTTTCCTTAAGCGCCTTGTAACGAGAAAGGCAGGTGAGTCATTGAAAAGCTTTCTGTCCCGTTTCACTGATGAAATGATTTACTGTGTGTAAGTTATAGATAGGGAAGCTTTGACAGCTCTAATGGGAGGACTAAACATAAACTCTCTCTTATGGAGAGATGTACAAAACAAAGACCTTACCAATCATGACGCATTACTGAAAATGATAAGGCGGGAGATCATCAATGAAAAATTGAGAGATCATAGGAATAGGACAAACCAGAGGAAGAGGCCCAACCTCACACTTGATGGACCACCGGTCGGACAGTCGACCTCCCTTAATCCAGGACAAGCATTGGCTGAAGTAACATTAAGTACATCTTTACCAATGATTCTCCCAAGCAGAGAGAGGTAGTGGACGAGACATTGAATATAGAAATAAGGACGAAGCGCTACTCTATTGTACAGACCACCACTCCTCTAGCCACAGTACAGTCAGCTGTAGAGATATTACAATGCACCCTCAGAATAAAAATCAATGTAGAAATAGGTGCCTCCGAAGAGACTATCAATCTAGGTAGAACTAACAACCCATGAATGATGAGCCGATGCGCCACAAAAGAGACGACGTCCCTCGAATGAAAGACAGTGATGGGAAAAGACCTAGGGACTATTAAAGACAAAGATGAAGTTCCCTAGCTCAGGTTGGCCGTGAACCCATTAAATAAATTGACACAATTTTGGATACCTATATGTTGAGGGAGAATCCAGAAACTCCCAAAGAAACTATGAGACGGAAGCAAAAGACCTCTCAATGGCAAGCTTTATAGTTAGCAACAACCGATCTCCACCAAGAGAAAGGGTTCAACCCATCACATTCACCTAAGACGATACAGTTGGTGTACATTATCCACATTGTGATTCCCTAGTGGTGAGGGCCGTTGTAGCCCACAATGGCCCAAAGAGAATACTAGTGGATAATGAAAGCTCCGTCAATATCATCTTTGGAGCCACCTTTGATAAAATAAAAGTTGACCACGAGCTGACCCCAATGAATTTTCCTTGTATGGCTTTACTGGTAATAGCATCGTCCCAAGGGGTAAAATCACTCTAACAATAGAGATGTGAACAACACGTTTAACTACTATATTTTATAGAATATCTAGTGGTGGACAACCACTCTACCTAACACGGAGTGCTTGGGAGGCCAGCATTAAAGGAATTATAAGCCATTACATCCATTCACCATTAAGGAATTAAAGAGGCACTAGCTTACGACGATGCACCCCTACTTCCAAAAGTAGGCACGCTCATTAGGAGAGGGAGATAAAAGTTCGATGTCATATGGGATATAGTACCTTTAACTTCGCTAGGTGGGATGCGTTTACAGTTGAAGGAATTTTGGATGCCCTTAAGCCACCCCGTCATTTCTCGTACTCTCCCCTCAAGGTAAAGCACTCTGCCCAGCCCTAATGGCTCGAACCAAGTCGACCATGTTTGTTATTGTCATCCTCATTTCAGAAGCTATTTGGCTGAGATCCGAATCCCCCCATCGGAATGTGAAGACGCCATTGAGTTTTGAGTTAAAGTTCAAAATATTTACAAATTACACAAGGAACTATGAAGAAAAGTCACCGGAATTTGCAAATGCAAAAGAATGAGAAGAAATGAGAATGATAGATTTGGAGGATTATATTGTTGATTTCGTGAATGCAAAGTGATTTTTTGCTCCAAACTATAGCCTTTTATAGACAGAAGTTCTTAATCCCAGCCGTTAGATGTCAATCCGGATCATCCAACCATTCATTTGAGATTTCAATCTGAGCTACTCTATACATCGGACCCTTCATCTTATACGACACAAATCAGCACATCTACATCACGCACTCCAATGCATCTAAATTTCATAGGACATGCATATGACAACCACCATTGTATATTAAATGTGGTGGCGGTTGCGTATATGGGAAGACAAATCGCTTCAGCTGTATTTTCTTGAAAATGTACGAAACAACAGATCATTTGGGTACAATAATTAAGGACGTCTCGTGTTCCCAACGTTTCAAAAACATGGTTCTCCATAATTAATTAGTCCCAGCCTCGGCAAGTAGCAGAGGTACCATACCTTAACTGCTTTGAAAATTCAGAAGTCACAAGGTACACAGCTTCAGACAACATTGATAGGTAATTCATGCAAATCAGTTACTTTCAAATAATAACTATAATATAAATATTTATACAAGTCCATGCATTACATAAATAATCATGCCTAGACTTTGTGGACTATTGTTAAGCCTCTCCGCCAAGGCTCCAGTCAAAGTGCCACGTCGCAGTCCATGTGGAAAGGAAAGTTAACAAAGACACAATTGGTCAAATGCAAAGAAGTCAAACAAAGGTTAAAGCTCTTGTGTCGAAACACTGTCTAAATGGTTGAAGCTCTTAAGACAAAGAGCTACATAAGAAATAAAAAAAGAAGCCAAAGCTCTTTACACAGAAAACCACCAATACGTAGCTCCCTCCGGCCGAAGCCCTCAGTTCATCCTAAGTCCCTGAAGCTAAAACTATCTCTTACAAGATTGGTAAGCAATCTTTAGGATGATTGATGTAACGTTTGTAATAAAGAATGTCAGGTGTGTTAGCCTAATGTATAGGAAAGTTGACCCGTTGTCAATGTATTTAATGTATGATCGACTTAGTGATGTGAAGTTTCAATCAAGGAGATGATGCCACATTGTTCTAATCTAATGATCACCACGTCGGCCAGATCTGTATAAATATGCAGTCTTTGTAAATTTTAAATGATGGTATTTTGAATATTGATTTTAATATACAAGAATATACTCAAGAAAGATACTCTCAATATACCATCTTGCTTGTTCAACATTTGTTAGTTTGATCTTAGGTTATTGATACTTTGTTGGTGATTGTTTATTAGTTCAATCATCTTAGTCACTGATGTTGGTGCTCGAACATTTTTGTGTCGTGCCATAAAACACCTCCCGTGTTCACGAGCTCCCTTTCTTCATCCGGTTCTCCAGTCGAAACGTGCCGGAACTTGCTTGAGTTGACGTGAGTGAGCCCGACATCTGTTGTCTACGTTGGCGTTAGGAAAAGAGGGGTCAATGATAAATATGAGATAAATACAAAGTCAATTATAATTAAATTATTAATTTAGGAATAAATCACTATGATAGCATTAATGAAAATGTAATTGAATTTAAGAGTAAACAAGCGTGCATTTCATGTAAATGCAACATTAGGCTATATTAGGATACAATAGTTGACACATTCTAATCTCCGTTTCTGGCATGAACCAGGAACGCAACTAGAAATAAATATTGATATTTTTGAATCGTTGAAACTTGTTCAATGATCAATCTTTAGTACCTCTATTAAGAAGTCAATGCCTTTATTACTAATTCAATTAAGCCAAACAACTCTTATCCAACCATCGTCAAGTTTTCATAGTTGTAACCATAGGAATAGAGGGTTTAAAGTTCCCCCCACAAAGCCAAAAGTACCGTTCATGTTTGGGAATTCAAATGACATTTTTTCTTAGTTAATCTCAACATGATACCTTGATATCTAGTTTATCTTATAAAAATCATAAACATTCACCACTACACGAGTCACTAGTAACTATTTCTCAATTATGATTATCGAAGAATCTATTTACCTACAAATCAAGTTTATTACAACTTCTAATGATGTGGACACATTAAATGTGCATCCATATAGATATGTGAGAAATCTGATGTCTTGAGAAATATTGGACTCGTAATTCAATATGAGGCCCCTATCGTTCTAATGATTCTTGTCAAACCCAATAAGTGAGCTTCATATATGTCTTTGAGTCTAAGAACAAGTAGTAGGGGACATACCGAAATAACAGTCATAAATTTCAAAATTATAATTCCAAGAAAATTTATTAACTTTATGCTACTACTACAATATTTATGAATCTAATAACAGTCATAAATTTCAAAATTATAATTCAATCTTACCAGATGATCGCGAAATTACCTCTTGGGGCCATGACTCAATACTCTATGTAACTTTTCCTTTTTGGGGAATAGAAATAAAAATTTGAGTCTACAAAATCGATTTTAAAATTTCTTACTCTAATACCAAATTGTAACACCTCAAATCTAGATACTCTAGATTTGGAAGTGTTATTATTAATTTTATCTTTAATATCATTAATGCGGAAAAAACGATTACATTTTTCTTCAACATAATAAACGTCAGTGATCTCATTTTTCTAAAAGTAACTTGTATATCATAAAATACAAAATAATTAAATCAAACATTAACTTTATTTTTAAAACCAAGTCAATATTTAAATGTAATAATATTGAGTTTTGTCACCATAAGTCGTCATCTCGAATCATCTCGTTTTCATCATCTGCAAATGAGGAAGGATAACGTGGAACAAGTTAACACTCAGTAAGCAAACTTCATGCATATGATGTATACTTATGAATTATTTTAAAACAAAATTTATATTTCAATTTGCATTTTCTTTAATTTCTTTAAAAACCTTAACGTTGACGTCATGAGCTTATTT
Organism: Fraxinus anomala; assembly: GCA_903798345.1. Lineage (NCBI taxonomy): Eukaryota > Viridiplantae > Streptophyta > Magnoliopsida > Lamiales > Oleaceae > Fraxinus > Fraxinus anomala. Next base: position 3,247 of record CAIGRN010005756.1, on the reverse strand, counting down.
GATGTATCGCCTATAGCTAATCTGAATGTAGTGTGCCGTGTTATTTGGAACCCGATAGAATCTACAGGTAGTACCGCAAAGCGGTTAAAATTAACATTAACTTTGAATATCAATCATTGAACATTGATTGTCTGCGTTGGTCCCCGACACCTCATTTTACATTAACGCCTTCATGGCATAGACATACACATTCTAACAAAAATATCCAGGATACTTATCCTTCTAAAATATTACATGACTTATTGATATTTAGAAACTTTTTTATTTCTTGAAACTCCATATATGCTTTTGAATACATTGGTAATATGCATGAAACATTTATGATATAAAAAATATAGTCAAAAATCATGTTCACACATCGACAATTAAGATAAAACATTTATACAGTACTTAGCTCTAACTTCACAATCTTTTGACTTGCTGCGGGTTGACGAATCCTTGGATGCTCACAACTCAAGTGCCCACGCTTTTAAAATAAAATTATATAAATGTTCTTAGCATATTAAAATTAAATGTGCACTTTACAACGTGTTATCGTGAACAATAGGCACTAAATAAATTAAACCTCATCAAATTAAAAACTCAACACAACACTTATTCTTATATATCATTTCTATTTTTTTAAAACTTCGCAACGTGACAGAATGTATTTCTATATAAATTTCATAGTATTTAAAAATATCATTTCACAATTTTAGTACTCAAACGTACTAGATATAAAAATACTAGTTTTTCCCACAAGATTCACTTTTGTCCACAAATGTGACATTTAAATAAAATTTTGTACAATAACATAAATATCAAAAGTATAGCATATGAAATAATAGTACATGTTGTATATATTTTTATGGGTCGCACTAATATTCAAGTCTTCAACAATTTTTTTAGATAATTAAACACACGTTACCTTAAAATCAACATATGACAGTGTATAAACAAGGATTGTCTAAAAAATTATTTTTATATTCCTAAGACACATATAATCAATATTTACGACGTGAAGGCACATAATTCTATTTTATATTATCTTAAGAAGCAATTTCGCAGAAAATTATGATTCTAAATATAATCTACATGTAAGAAATATTACAATATAATCATAATTACATATCATATTTATGTGAACGAGAGGTATTTAGAAAATTATGATATAGAAGAACATAAATCGTATGTCAAGATCATACCATTTATTTAAAAGCACTTTAAACTTTAACCCACCAGGCAAAAAATTCTTAATCCTTTGGGATTTGTAATAAAAGTAAAGTAAGTATTATAGAAGACAATGGAAGAAGGGAAAAGATGTACGGAGAATATAGAAGAAATTTTTTCACCAAACTTAATTGAAGATGGAATGCCATAAAAGAATAAAATATAGATTATTTATTTATTTATTTATTTTACACCAAGAAAACGTGTGGTCTATTTGGGGGAGTCAAGGAGGTAATAAACATTATTGCACTAATTTAATGAAAAGTAATCATTTTACTTTATTTCTATAAAAGTGCGAGTGTACTTTAGGAAGTTAGAGATATTATATATAATAAAGCATTAATGTAGGAAAACTTTTCTATAATTATTTAAAATATAATAATTATAATTCTTATTATTTTAGTATGATTGTAAGATTCCAAACATTATATCTAACTTTTCTCCTTTAGAATTAAATGTTAATTCCTTCCAAGATAATAGAGACAATGAAATAATTAAATATAAATTCAAAATTGATTCTTACCAATTAAAGAAAATTTATAATCAACTATTACTAAAATAAAAATAATTAATGCAATCCTCAAAATTTATTACTTAAACAATTTCGTGTAAATTGAAAGTTTTGCTCACTTAAGATATTTTTATTATAATTATATTATGTTGAATTTTATGAAACTTACACTTCAAAATTTTATGAATTGTCAAGATTTCTATGTCAAATTACCAAGAAAATTAATTAAAGTGAAACATACATTGATCAATTGATTTGTATATTAAATAATGAATCTTGAAACTTGAATTGCAATCATTTAGTCTTGATTTCTTGTTTTTTAATCTTGAGTTTTTGTTCCTCAATTAGATTGCTACAATCTTTCTTCTTGATTCTTGAATTCCTTTATGCGGGTTTTGGATTTTCCTCTTGAATATACTTTTCTTTGAATTCTTGTGCTGATGAGATGTCACAAAGAATTAGAAAAATTACGTATAAATTGGTGACCACAATCCTATATGTAGTTTTCATATGTATTCGGCACATCGTTAAATACGATCTTAATGGATTCGATCTCTATACATATAATGCGACACACACTTTATTTAAATGTCTAAAGTCCAATTACATAATTCTTTATTAGATTACTTTAATTTTTGGCTTAACTTTAAGATAGTCTGTAGACACAATCAATTACATATTTGGCCTACATGATAAATTAATATTTTTCCCAGCATATTAGACAGCATAATTATAAAAATCACATAAACAAAAATGGACTATTACTTAATTATTGATTTAGAAGAAATTTTTATAATTACATAAATAACTAAGTACTAGCATGAAAAACATAAGATGTGTGTACCATATATAATTGTAATAATTAACAATTAATTGGGCATTCAACATCTCCAGAGCTTTTTGGACCATACACTGCAAAAATCATAAGATTATAATGACATTTCTATTTAAAATATAATTATACACTGTTACATTTTTTATATTGCAAGTATACGATATCGTAACAAGTAGTATAATAGAACTTTGAGTCCGGATATCATTGTCACGAAAACTATATTTCAGGACTTAATCAAATTTTCCTAACTCCTATTTGATAAAAACAAGAAAATAATTATGATATTTGAAATTATTTTCCTAACTATTTTTAACTAATTGAAAATAGAAAACGATTGCAAACAACAGATAATTGAATATTCAAATGCGTGATGAATATTAGGGCATAACAATTTCATCTATTGATCACCTTAATTCTTAATTCAAGATTCATAACCTAATATAGTGTTCGATCGAATTCTTCTATTGTATTCAATTTACCCCTCTCGATTTCTTATTGAGCTTATTTAACTAATTAGATTTCATATCTCTATATGAATCAATCGTAGTTAAACTAAGCACTAGTTCTAAGAATTCATATTATGATTGCAATAATTAGTATATGTGTCTCTACACGTTATACTAATTTATTAAATTTTACTATATGGTCTAAACCTCAAACTCACATTTCGATTCGTAAGAGATTCACATAAT
>CAIGRN010005753.1:0-19213 GCA_903798345.1 Fraxinus anomala | reverse complement strand
CACCACCAACCTGGCTTTGATACCAAATGTTGTGATTTTGGGTTCCAATCCACCAAAAGATCGGGCTCAGTCAACAACCAATCGACACCACAACACCGACCAAACTTCCCAAACCTATGCCCAAAATCGGTTGCTCACGGGTTTTCCCTTCAAGGGCTGGGTGAGAAGAAGAAGGAAGCCCCAATGATCAGCCACCAGGGCTAAAGAAAGAGAAATAAATGGATTTCCACAAGGCACCAAGCCAAAGCACAAAGCAACAATGGAAACAGCTCTCTCTTCTCCAAAACGGCTTCCCTCTATTTCACACACACACTACAGTAATGGGGCAAAACATATAATGGTACCAATGGTGGGCTTTTAGGTTAGAAAGNAAATAAATGGATTTCCACAAGGCACCAAGCCAAAGCACAAAGCAACAATGGAAACAGCTCTCTCTTCTCCAAAACGGCTTCCCTCTATTTCACACACACACTACAGTAATGGGGCAAAACATATAATGGTACCAATGGTGGGCTTTTAGGTTAGAAAGGATAAGGCCCAATAAGTAGAATACAAGTGGCCTACAACCGATAAGCCTTCCAAGGTAATGAGTCGGGCCATGAGTAACACTAACACAATTAGGTTACTTCAAATGGTCCAAGTAGGTTATAGGATCGGTCCGAATAATTGTGGTGTCGATATTTAACTTATCCAACATCAATTTTACATCATCGCCCAGAATTTATTGGGTATCAAAACCCAACACTTCCGCCAACTACTTCCCATAAATTTTGCCCTTGGATGTACAACTCCATGGAAGTTTGCCATGTGGAGTTTTGATTATTCTGTTTCGTGATTCTGTTTACTAATTGCAAATCATCAGTCGTGATTTGATTAACCTTCTTGTTATTAAGAAAGTTTAAAGGAAGCTTCGAAAACTCACTTTGTGCACTAACTCTACAAGCTGAAATAAAAAATTCATTCCTCGACCGCCGTGCTATGATACCAAATTGTTGAGCTTAAACTTAAAAATTATAATTTTATTTATTATCAAAATGGACTAACACTGTGAATACAATTTCAAGCACTGACCACTATAAATTATTATATTATTTATCAAAGGAGCACTCAAAACCTTTCTCAAAGCCGACGGTGGCTTCTCCAAATATTAATGGAAATGGGAAATGGAATGGCTTCTTCAACGTTAATATATTTCACATTGACACGTTCTAATCATGAGAAGAAATTTGAAGCATATTCCTGGCCTTATAATGCTCCAGAATCCAGATTGCCAAGTGGATGACTTTTCTGTAATGGCGCAACATATCAATCCTCATAAGCATTGGTCCGTGTCAAGAAACTCAGGTGTACATGGACCTAATATTTAGTCAATATGAAATAATGCTTCTATTGACTGCCTGCATATCAAATCTATTAAACAAGAAGAACAGACCGACATAGGCAGAACCAGAACCATGAAGATATCGAATAAAGATTTCACCTTACCTTTTGTTTTAACCTTGTTAATGTCTGTCCTGAAGATTTTCAATGCAATGGATACTATAACTACTTCACAGATCCTTAGAGATGGTGAGACCATTGTTTCATCAGATGGAACCTTTGAATTGGGATTTTTTAGCCCTGGAAATTCCAAGAATCGATACGTGGGCATGTGGTACAAGAAGATAACAGTTATGACTGTGGTATGGGTTGCCAACAGAGATGTTCCACTTACAAACACATCAGGACTCTTGAAGGTTGTCGAGCCAGGACTTCTAGTTCTGCAAAACAACACTGATGGTGTCATCATATGGTCTTCTAATACATCACGACCTGTGAAAACTCCGTTTGCAAAATTGCTGGACTCAGGAAACCTTGTCGTGAAAGATGCAAATGATGATGACCCCGAGAGTTTCATCTGGGAGAGTTTTAAGTATCCCACTGATACAATGTTCGCAGGAATGAAGTTTGGTAGGGACTTCAAAACTGGTCATGAAGTGTATCTATCATCATGGAAGAGCAATGATGATCCATCTACGGGAGATTTTACATATCACCTTGATCCTACTGACTACTTGTGGTGAAAAAAGGTTCGATGGTGCAGTTTAAAAGTGGACCTTGGAATGGACTCCGCTATAGTGGAACACCAAACTTGAGGAAAAATCCTATTTACAAATACGGAGTAGTTCTAAATAAAAACGAGGCCTACTATTCTTTTGAGCTTCTGAACAAATCAGTTATTTCAAAAAATACTTTGACTGTAAATGGTGTTGGACAGCGCTCGACATGGATTAATCGAACACAGGGATGGGTGGTTTACGTTACTGCTCCTACAGATATTTGTGACAATTATGGATTGTGTGGTGCATAAGGTAGATGCAATATTGCGAAGTCTCCGATTTGTGGATGTCTCGATAAATTTTTGCCTAAAGATCCAGATGGATGGTCCAAAGCAGATTGGTCGAATGGGTGTGTTCGCAAAACTCCCTTGAATTGTCAAAACGGAGATATATTTCTCAAGTATTCTGGTATAAAATTGCCGGACACACAATATTCCTGGTTTAATGAGAGTACGACACTCAAAGAATGCATGGTAGAATGCTTAAAGAATTGCTTTTGTACAGGTTATACTTATTTGGATATAAGCAGAGGGGGACGTGGATGCCTACTTTGGTTTAAAGACCTAATTAACATCAAAGAACTACCTGAAGAAGGTGAAGATATCTACATCAGAATGGCTTCTTCAGAATTAGGTAACAATATAATATATAAATCTCAAATCTTTACTCTGTCTTATTGCTTTTATAGATGATCTGTATACTTTTCAATTTCAAGGTTCTATCATCATTGAAAAAATTCATTTTATTTGCATATAAATTTTTGCAGAGCTAAAAGGAAGGAAAAGAAAAGTTCTTGAAGTAAGTTTGTCGCTGTCAATAGGAATGGTTTTGTTCGGGCTTAGTCTGATGCTGTATTTCCGAATAAGGAAGACAAGGGCTTAGAGAAGGTGGTAAGAAAATCTACCATTTTCTACTACAGACAATAGGAGAAACCAAGCTTATCCACACACAGCAAATTGAAATCCTTCTTTTGATTTTCTCCATCATGTTACATCGAATTCATCATTTCTGTTTCAGGGAGGCTGGAAGACAACTTCATGGACCCTAAAAATGATGAAAGTCAAAACAAAGACATAGAACTGCCGCTGTTTGATTTACATACAATAATTAAAGCTACAGATAATTTTTCAATTAATAACAAGCTTGGAGAGGGTGGATTTGGAACTGTTTACAAGGTAATATACAATTTTATTTATTTTTTCAAGTTTTAATTTAACAGGGCAGGCATCACACTGGGGATCCATGCTCTCAGATATTATCTTATGGGAATATTAGGCGTACTGCCCTAAAAAAATATCATCTTTGATTAATACCCTTCAAACTAAAATAAAATTATATTACCGCATTAATTACGTGCCAAACCTCACAATACAAAAACCCAAATCCAAAAGAGGAAGCCCCTGAATCAGAAAATTCTGAGAAACCTTCATTCCCGATTTCGAATTCGACTCCAATGTTCTTGCAGGGAAAAAACCTCACCCACCACGTGAAGGAGTTGTTTAAACCAACAAAGATGAAGACTTCGAAACTGAGCTTGAGGCGGGGGTTTAGGCCGAGCACTTGAAGCTTGCTAATGGGTAATACAAGATCGAGGCCACTTGTAGAAAGCCAGTTTGAAAGATCCATTATTTATCCTTTCTATCTTTTCTCATAAAATCGAAATATCCGTACTCTCTGATCCTGCCTTCCGCCCACTCGTGGAGAAATATGCTGTCGACGAGGATGCATTCTTTTCTGATTATGCAGAGGCTCACCTGAAGCTTTCTGAATTGGGATTTGCTGATGCCTAAGCTGTTGGGAATATGATAACAAAGTAGGAGTGATGCCCTATTTTGTCTAGTATTATGTTCTAGTATGGGTAAAGCTCGACAGGCCTTTTAAACCCCTTTTGCTAGTTTTTATGGATGTTTTGTATTTTGAAAATGGTGCTTTCGATCAATTTATGGTCATTATTTCCCTCAAAGATAAAATAGTGCAGTGTTATTCTCCGCTGTACTTGTTTTCGTGCTGATATTAGATTGGGGAATGTTACTTAGCCAATTTCTGTCAATTTTTTTTTAAAATTTTCGTCACTTTTTTAAGTTTGTCACTTTATTTGAATTGTCACTTTTTAAGTGTTTGTCACTTTTTTATTATGTGTCACTTTTTTAATCTGTATAGCTTCTTTTAACTTGTGTCACTTTTTTGAATTCGTTACTTTTTTTAGTGTTTATCACTTTTTCAGTCGCCTTCTGGATTTCTATCACTTTTTTTAGTGACAAACATCAATTTTTAATAAAAGTGGCATTGTATTTCATGTTTTAATAAAAAAGTAACATTTTACTTTAAAAAGTGACAATGAGTCACTTTTTCAATGTCATTTTTTTACTGTGCGCGTCACTTTTCTATTAGAAAAAGTGACAATTGATTTTACACAGCATTTTTTACTTTTAAAATATGTTTCATATGATTTTTGAAAAGACACTTAATTTTAAGGGTATTTTTGTAAGTTGCTCTTATCTTATGTCCCAAATTTTTGGATGCTTAGCGGCTCAGCCCATGTATGGTGGGAATTAAATCATATTTTTAACAGATTTTGATAAAAAAATGATAAAATATGTGGTGAAAAAATTGTGGATCCCATGAAATATATGGTAAAAAGTTATAGATCCCATAAAATATGTGGTTAAAAATAATGGTTGACTTTGACTTTGAAAAAAAAATTAGATTTTCATTCATACCAAACAAGGGGCTCAATAAACGATATTATCAAATTTTTTGTTCGCATAATAATCATTAGGAAATATTTACTCTTCTTTTTAATGTGAATTTAAGCCCCCTGTTTGAGCCCTATTATTAAAAAAATTATTTTTTCCTAAACTCGTTTTTAACCACATTTTTTCAATAAAATAATTTTACAGTTAAATTCAAAGTTTTGTTACTTTTTAATCATATATATTCTCCATTCTCCAAAACAATTACTATTTCAGATTCTATTTCTTAAAAATGGGGTCAAACGAAGCCTGAGTATTTTAATACACAAAAATGCATCAACGTCACACTGTCACGTGAAAAGAGAGTGCAAAATGATACGCAAATTGCCATTTATCAAAACAAATACCTTTTACATGTATAATTTTTGATATAGGGCATATTGGAGGAGGGGCAGGAAATTGCTGTCAAACGGCTATCTAGAAATTCCCTCCAAGGACTCGATGAGTTCATGAATGAAGTTATCTGTATAGCTAAATTACAGCATCGAAATCTCGTGAAGCTTCTAGGATGCTGCATTCAAAGAGAAGAAAAGATGTTGATTTATGCATACCTGCCCAATAGAAGTCTTGACCTGATTCTATTTGGTAAGAAATATTTACTCCGCACAGTCATCTCAATGGCAAATTCTATCAGGAGTACGAGTTATACTTAATGACATAAAGGAAGTTTCACACATTTTTTGAGTCCCTTTCCTGATCAATTGTGCGAAATAATTAGGGTTTTTTTTTTCTTATTCGTAGACACATAATATATATATATATATATCGATTCTTGGACAACCTAAGGCTTTTGTGAAAAATTTCACCCCTTTATTCTCCAGTCTTGACATGGCCAGTGGAGATCAATCCCAGTTGAATCTTTTCTCGATTGTCACAACTTGATAGGCAATGATTGTTCTAAACCAATCTCATCTAGCAATTGAGATATCCACATAAGTTTCACAAGTTGACTGTGCTATTGCTTTGTAATCTGATTCTGTGTTGGATCGAGACACAACATTCTGCTTCTTACTTTTCCATGACTCTTGAAGTTCCCGCCAACAAAGACACAATACCTCGTAGTGGACCCTGTGTCAAGTTTAGAGCCAGCCCAATCTGTGTGTGAAAAACACTCAATACGAGAGTGGCCATGATTAATATATAGTATACCTTGTCCCAGAGTCTCCTTTAGGTAACATAAGATCGGCTCCAAAGGTGCCCATTGAGTAACTAGTGGAGATGACATAAATTGATTCACAGCACTAACTGATATGCAATGTTAGGACGAGTTACTATAAGATAAATCAATTTTTCAACCAACCTTCAATACCTCTCAAGATTATCAAATAATTCATCATCTTCTGTTGTAAGAAGTTGAATAGCAGTCATTGGTGCAATAAACGTTTAGCTCCTAACTTTCCAGTTTCTTTCAGTAGATCAAGGGTATACTTTCTTTAAGAAAAAAGATACCGTTCTTGGACCTTTTGACTTCAATACCAAACAAATATTTCAAGAAACCTACGTCCTTTGTTTGAAACTGTGTCTAGAGAAAGGACTTTAGTACACAGGTACAATAAAACCTCTATAAAATAATAATATATGGAGCGAAATAAATTATTATTTTAAAGAGGTTATGAATTTATCTATAAATTAATAATTTATTAATAAATGAATATTTATTAATTTATAGATTATTTTATATTTTTATAACTTGTATTATATTTTACCATAATACATGTAGGAAACTAAAAAAAAAAAAACATATTTATTAAATTAGGTGATATTCAAAATTTAATCTGTGAGCACACAAAAATGCCCGCGCACACATTAATTAAAGAGGAAACATCAATTTACATTAACCATACACCCATTTGTGCCCAATAGCCTGATTACCTGCCGGAAGTTGCAATAGTTCCCAAGTATTGTTGGTATAGATAATAATTAAAACAAGTTTATTTATGAGATTATAAAAGTATGCATTTTATTGAGTACGAAGTTCAATTATTTATACAGCAATTGGATAACTGACTTGCAGAATAATCTGCTACATAAAAGCATAAAATGTTTATTTCCAATAAAATAGCATAAAGATAACTATCACTTGACTTTATCAAAGCTTCTAATATCAGTCAAGGCCTGCAGCTTCACGTGTCATAATGATCAGCACTCCTCCTTGACTCTGAAGCTGCATACACGAAGTCTTTGTCTGAGAAATTCAAATCTTGCTTTAGGAAGTGCTTTTGTTAGAACATCAGCATTTTGATTCTCAGTCTTGCAATGAATTAGCTGCACCTCTCCTTGATTTTGTACTTCTCTTAGAAAATATAACTTTATCTTGAAGTGTTTTGTTTTGCCATGAAATACTGGATTGTTGGCAATTGAAATTGCAGCTTGATTATCTACAAAAATTTGTGTACTCTCCTTTTGCTCCATGTACAAATTAGTCATGAGTTTTCTGATCCAAAGAGCTTGATTCACACATGATGCCGCTACTACATATTTTGCTTCTACTGTGGATTGTACTATGACTTCTTGTTTCTTTGAACACCATGAAAAAATTCCAGAACCAAAGCTGAAGCAGTAACCCGAAGTGCTTCTGATATCATCAACACATCTAGCCCAATCACTATCAGAATAGCCATGAAGACTGAAATTTTTAACTTGTTGGAATCTTATTCCATAGTCAACTGTGCCCTTGACATATCTAAGAATTCTTTTTGTTGCCTGAAAGTGAATTTCACTTGTACAATGCATATATCTTGACAGCAAACTTACTGCATACATGATGTCTGGCCTAGTAGCAGTTAAGTACATTAAGCAGCCTATCAAACTTCTATACAGCCCTTCATCAACTTTTTCAACTCCATCTTCTTTGCTAAACTTCTCCTTTTGATTCATTGGAGTAGCAGTTGCCTTGGATTCCTCCATTTTGAATTTTCTGAGAATCTCCTTTGCATATTTTATTTGACTTACAAAGATTTCACTTTGATTTTGTTGCACCTGCATACCAAGGAAGAATGTCATTCTTCCAGGATTAGTCATTTCAAAAGCATCTTTCATTCCTTCTTTAAACCTGTCAATGAGTTCTTCATTGTTTCCTGTGACAAGTAAATCATCAACATACAAGGATACCACAAGTATTTCAGCATCAACCATCTTGACATATAAAGTAAATTCATTTAGACTCTTTTCAAAGCCTAAGTTTATTAAGTGTGCATCAATTCTGTTGTACCAGGACCTTGGTGCTTGTTTTAAACCATATAGAGCCTTTTTCAGTCGATATACCTTCTCCTCTTGTCCTTGAACAGAGAATCCTTCAGGTTGCTCCACGAAAATTTCTTCCTCCAAGTATCTATTCAGAAATGCTGATTTAACATCCATTTGGTATATCACCCAACCCTTTTGCACAGCAAGAGCCATCCTTATAGTATCTAACCTTGCAACTTGGGCAAATGTTTCAGAGAAATCTATCCCAAACATCTGGGTGTATCCCTTGACAATGAGCCTTACCTTATATTTGTTCACAGAACCATCAGGATTGAGCTTGGTCCTGTAAACCCACTTGACTTCTATAGCTTTCTTGTGTTTAAGTCTATTCACCAACTGCCATGTCTGATTTTTTTCAATCATCTTGAGCTCCTCCTTCATTGCAACTATCCATTTCTGATCAGATGAAGCTTCTTCATATCCTGCAGGTTTCATTATAGCTACATTACATCTCTGGTAAATGTCAGAGAGTAATCTAGTTCCTCTAATAGGTTCATCATCTACATCATTATTCTCCTCCTGAAACTCAAGTTTCTTGTCATTTTCAAAGCTCCAACTGTCTGACTCAACGAATTGCACATCTCTATTAACAATTACTTTGTTACTTTGTGGCAAGTAGATCCTGTAAGCTTTAGATATTGAGCTGTAGCCTATAAAGATTCCTGGTTCTGCTTTCTTGTCTAGCTTGTCTTTCTTAACCTGAGGAATATAAGAGAAACAAAGGCAACCGAAAGTTTTCAAATTTAGCAACTTTGGTTTGAAACCATACCAAGCTTCAAATGGAGTTCTTTTCTGAAGAGCTTTTGATGGTAATATGTTCAACAAGAAAACTGATGTATTTACTGCCTCTGCCCAGAACTTCTTTGGTAGATCCTTGTCATGAAGTAAGCATCTTGTCATCTCCATTATCGTTCTATTTTTTCTCTCCACAACCCCATTCTGTTTTGGGGTGTAAGGCGCTGTTAGTTGGTGTTCAATGCCTGCATCTTCACAAAACTTGCTGAATTTTTTAGATGTATATTCTATTCAATTGTCAGACCTTATTATCTGTAATTTTGTTCCACTTCGAGTTTCCACCCAATTTTTAAACTTGTAAAAGATGTCAGCAACCTCAGTTTTGTGTTTCATAAAATAAATCCAACACATTCTTGTGTAATCATTAATGAAAGCAATATAGTACTTACTGCCATTCAGAGATGGTGTTTTCAGAGGTCCTCCTACATCTGTATGCACTAATTTCAGCTTGTGTGTAGCTCTCCAAACTTTGTTCTTTGGAAAGGGTAGCCTTGTTTGCTTGCCATATTGACATGCAGCACACAAGATCATTTTTTTTCATGTAAAGTAAAGCATTGTGATGAAAATGTCCCAATCTCTTATGCCGGAGCATTGTATTGCTTTCTTCTTTGTGCACTGCAGCTTGCTCTTCTTCTGTCATGTTCAAGGCAAAACTTTTGCCTTTCATTTGAATTCTTAACATTTTCCTGCCTTCTGCATCCTTGATCATGCAATTTTTGTCTTCAAATAAAACTTTGTAGCCTTTTTCCAGCAACTGACCAACACTTAACAGATTTTGATTAATTTTAGGAACATATAAAACATCAGAGATCAGTTTCAAGCCTGTGCTACCTTCAATTGCAACAGTTCCTTTGCCCTTTTCAGATATATGTGTTCCATTTCCAATTCTGACTTTGGAGATGAAGGTTGTGTCAAGTTTTCTGAATAGTTCTTGGTCATGAGTCATGTGGTTTGTACATCCACTGTCTATTAGCCAACTTTCGGTAGAGCTTGAAGTGGAAAAGCAAGATACTGCAAATAGCTGCTCTTCTTCAGGTTGTTCAGCTGCAGCTTTTGCTTCATCTTACTACTGTTGAGACTTACAAATCCTCTCCATATGCCCTACTTGACCACACTTGTTGCACTTTACATCTGGCCTCCACCAACACTTCTTCGGTGGATGATTGGTTTTTTTACAATAAGGGCAAGATGGAAAGTCCTGAGAGGTTTTGCTACTGTTATTGTTGTAGTTGTTTGAGCTTCCTGACCTGCTGTAGTTCTGCTTCTTTTTTTTTTGTTCCTGCCACCATAGTTATTCTAAGATTTGGCTTGAAAAGCACCCTCCACATAACCTTCTTGCCTCATAAACCTTCTTTGTTCCTGAGCCTGCAATGCATTCAACAATTCTGCCATGGTAATTTTTAACAGATCTCTTGAGTTTTCCAGGGAAGTAATTGTAGCTTCAAATTTCTCAAGAATTGTGACAAGATTTTTTTAAACAATCCTAGAATCAGGAAACTCAGTACCAAGAAGTCTTATTTTATTGGCAATACTGAGAAGTTTGTCAGCATAATCTTTGATTGTTTCTGACTCTTTCATCCTTTGCATCTCAAATTCTCGAACCAAATTTAGTACTTGCATTCCTTTGATCCTTTCACTGCCTTCATACTCTTGCTTCAAGAAATCCCAAATCTCTTCAGCTGTTTTCATTGTCATTATTCTGTTAAAAATAATGGAAGAGACAGCTGTAAACAAGGTTGCTCTTGCCTTTGATTTTCTGAGCTTCCTTTCTTTATGATTTTCATTTGAGCAAGAGTTGGATTGCCTGGTAAGTCAGGAACTTCATAGTCTTGCTCCACAGCTTTCCATAGATCATTAGCATCAAGATAGGCTTCCATTTTAACAGCCCACATTTGATAATTTGTTCCATCAAACACAGGAGGTGGAATTGAAGTGAAAGAGGCTTCTAATTCCATTTCAGGCTGTTTGTGGGGTTTTGTGTTTGTGTCAAGAAAAAATTGTTTTGTGGATTTGTGTTTTTTGGCTTTTTAAATCTCACAGATCCCTTAAAGATCAATGTAGCTCTAATACCAGACTGTTGGTATAGATAATAATTAAAACAAGTTTATTTATGAGATTATAAAAGTATGCATTTTATTGAGTACGAAGTTCAATTATTTATATAGCAATTGGATAACCGACTTGCAGAATAATCTGCTACATAAAAGCATAAAATATTTATTTTCAATAAAATAGCATAAAGATAAGGCTATAGTCTAACTGTCACTTGACTTTATCAAAGCTTCTAATATCAGTCAAGGCCTGCAGCTTCACGTCTCATAATGATCAACACTTCTAAAGTCATCATTTCCTCCTCCATAGTGGCTCTCCAGCCAAGATGGATTAAGGCTTCAAGGAGAGTTTTAGGAACATAGACAATATCTAGTGAAGCAATAAATTCACTTAAAGGAGGAAATGGGTGGTAATTAATAAGAGATGCAAATGAAGAGATTGGCGTGTGTTGGGTTGAATTGGTTTTTTATCCAACCCAACCCAACATGGTTGGTTTGATCTAAAATCAAACAAATTTAATCCAATTATTAGTTTAAACACAACCCAACCTAGTCGGTTTTAGCATAGGCCCAATTCAAGTTGGATCCAATTATTTTTTGTTGAATTTGAACAATTTTTAAAGTTTGAAACTACTCGACGATCTATATTATTTTTAACATATATAAAGAATTCTTTCTGAAAATTAATTTATAAATAAGTTTGAAACTACGGAGCATTTTTTTTATAATTTTTTTTAAATTTATTTATTTTATTATCACGTCCTTAATTTTTAGTTTATCGACAAATTATTTTGCATTTGTACATAGTTTTCATACGTAAAAAAGGGGATGTTTGTACATTCTAAATCTTTTTCTTGTGTCCAATGTTGTGTCTATTTAGTTTTTTTTTCCATTTTCAGTATTAATAGTTTTAATTTATAACCCGATACCCAACCTAACTCGACCTCAAATTTTATTTTCCAACCCAATCCAGACCAATTGAAATTGAAAACCAACTCAAACCAGTTAGTGTAGGTTGGATTGGTTGGTGTGAACGATTTGGATTGATTTTTGCACAGCCTTACATAGTAATAGAAATAAAAAAAAAAAAAAATCACCCTCCTTTCCCTCGCAACTATCTTTAGGAGTATGAGATCCTGAAGCAAAAGAACGGTCTAAAAAAAAGTGCAATCAGCAAAGACCAAATAGCAACCCAATGTAGGAAAATGAAATATATACCATTTCTAAACACAAGAGTATCCTGCAAAGACACAATTTAGGGATATATGATCTAACTTGACACCTATGGACTAACATCATGAACAACAATGTGCGAACAAAGATACGTAGTTCAACTGGAAATAAAGAAAGGGAAGAAAATAAAATAGAGTAAGGAATATTACCAAAAGAACACATGAGGGCAACATATTAATTAAGAAACAAGCTGTAGAAACTGCAAAAGTCCAAAAATGTTTAGGAACCTTCGTCTTGAAAAGAATCTAATAACTTCAAGTAAATGTCTATTTTTAAACTTTGGAACACCATTTTGGGGTGGTGTGTCATATAGGATTAAAAGAGTCGTAGAAGTAATTTAGCATTATCACTTTGCGTAATGCATATAGATGCATTAAATTGAGTTTGAATTCAGCACAAAAGGTACAAAATATAGAGAACAATTCTGAACTACTTTTCATTAAGTATAACCAAGTAACATGAGAATAGTCATCAACTGTTAACAATCTAACTCAGTAGATACATGCAATAATAGCACTTGTTAGAAAATTGAGCTATTTAAAGACGGGATAATGGACAAGTTGAAAAGAATAACAATTACAAGAAACCCAACTGGAAAAAACCACGGGTAGAGCCGAAAAAATTATTATATCAAAAGTAAATAAGTACAAAATGTTATTAGAATCTGGATCCCATAAGACTCTCAACCTAATCTATCTATCATATGAGTCTCTCTTTAAATCATCTGGACCACTCTCTGAGTCAATCAAATAAATAAGTGTAATGCACTACATATTTATCATATAAGAATCCTTAACATAATAGAAGAATTAATACAAATAAGAATCTAACACAAGGTGAAGTCCTATTACGATACATAAAACCAATAACGAAGAATTTGAGTTGAAATAGGAGTCCAAAACTGCCAAATGCGTCTTTGACTTCTTCAAGACATACTACGGACTTCCCATAGAATTCGATTCACAATCGAACTCTAACAAATCTCTACCTTGACATGAATTCCACTACAAAGAATGAAGCTTCAAAAATTCTCCACCTAGAGACAAATTTCATTATAAGTAATAAAACTTAACTCTAAAACTCCAACAAAATTCTCCAAACAAAACACTCCACCAAATTAGTCCACCTTTTCTACAAAGCCTAGCTAAGGCAAAATTAGCAACTGTGAACTGAATCCAAGCGTTGCTTACCAGCAGAATTATCTTGGACACCAAACTTGATCGAATCACCAGGAACAAAAAAATCATCAAATTCACAATAAACTCCACCCGAGTTACCAAATTTGCTTGAATTATCCTCACGAGCAACACAATCACCAAGGTCACAACTGACACTACTTGAGCTAGTGGCAGTTTTTCAATATCAATTTTGCTTGAATTATCACCACGAGCAACCCGATCACAACCAATTCCACCTGAGTTAGCGCTTATCATACCATAAGCAATGAAATCAGCTTCACCAAACCTCTCCTGAGGTCTGATATCTCTTTTCCTTAATTTAGTGACATCTATATCAAACGTGATAATCAAACATTCTAAGACATATAACTATGACCTTTTCTGCCCTTTTATCACAACCCGATCCTCAAGTTACTTCTCCTCCAGCATCCAAACAAAAAATCTTATTGCTATCCAAAAGTGAAATATCAAACTTCATACTTGTCATCCTGAAATAATCAAACCTCTTTCTTAGTTGATCAAACATTGCTTTAATACGAAACCAAACTAGCTCTTCCAAAAACCGTTGATCATTAGCTCTAATACGACTTGTTAACAAACTAATTGAGTAGGTGCATGCACTGATACCACTTGTTAGAAAATTGAGCCATTTAAAGACGAGATAATAGACAAGATAAAAATAACAACAACCACAAGAATACAAGATTTACGTGAAAATGCAATTGAGAAAAATCACGGGTAGAAACGTAAAATTCATTATATCAAAAGTAAAGAAGTACAATATATTATGCGAATTTAGATCCCACAAGACTCCTAACCTGATCTCTCTTTCATACGAGTCTCTCTTTAGATCCCCTTAGTTCACTCTATAAGTCGATCAAACAAATATGTGTAATACAACACATATTTATATTACAAGAATCCATAACACACTAGGAGAATTGATATAAACAAGGGTTTAACAAAAGGTGAAGTTCTATTACAATAGTTGTGAAGCATTGGTTCAGGCATGGTAGTTCTATGTGTTGACTGGTCTGTAAATATTCACTCGTCTGTCAATAGTTTTTTTTTTTTTTTTGTGAACTATGGTTAGGGTGCAACTAACTATATGTGGTCTAGCATATAAATACATATGTGCTCTGTAATGTAAAATATAGAAAAATATATAGTGGTAGAACTAAAAATATATTTTCTCTTTTCTTTCTTCTGAGATGATCTTGCTGGCTGTAAAACATTGCTGGAGTTCTTCATATATATTTATTGGAATGGTGTTCTTCATCTATTGATATCTTCCCTTTTTTTTTCAACCTCGTGGGTAAGGAAATAGCCGAACAGGAATCTCTTGTTTCCATACAAGGTGTTTTTTTTTTCTCTTCAGTTGGTTAGCTTTTGCGATGCAGAGAGTATCCATCCCTTCCAGGTATTACAATTGGTATCGGAGCCCTTTTGTCAGATCAGGGTGGTAAAGTTTCGATTTAAGGTATTTTTTGGGCTTGAGTCTTGTGTGGTGCACACAAGGTGTTTGTTGAAATTCCTGAGAGAAATTGGTTTGTTGAAACAAGCAGATAAATGACGTCTACTAGTGGGGTAGTTAAAATTGGGAAGTAGAGAAATTCAACGGGAAGAATGATTTCTCCTATTGGAGAATGCAAATGAAGAATTTGTTGATCTCGCAGAAATTGCACAAAGCTTTGGTAGGTAAAGAAAAGAAGCACAAAGATATGTCCGATGAGGATTGGGAAGAACTAGATCTTGAAGCACGAGCATCAATCATTCTATGCCTTGAAAAGGATGTTGCTTTCTTGGTTGATGGTGAGGTAACGACTGCGGACATGTGGTCAAAGCTAAAGGCAAATTTCATGACAAAGACTCTAACAAATCGGATCTATTTGAAGTCCAAATTGTATACTTGCAAGATGGAGGAAGGTGCACCAATTCGGGAGTACATCAACAAGTTTGATAGATGCATATCAGATTTGAAGGACATTGATGTGAAAGTAGATGATGAGGATCAAGCACTTCTACTATTTCTTTAGTTGCCAAAGTCTAATGAGAACCTAGTACAAACATTGATGCTTGTGGGTGACAATCGTACGATGAATGAGACTAGAACGTCGCTTCTAGCGGATGACCTTTGGATGATTGCAACTAGTGGCATGGCTAATTGTGGTAACAAAGAGCAAGCACAAGGGTTGTTTGTAAGAGATAGAAGCAATGAGTAAAGAAAGGGTAAGGGAGGAAAGTCTAGATCGAGTTCTAGACCTCTTGTGGAAAGGCCATGTTTCAAATGCGGTGAGCTTGGTATTTCAAAGTGAATTGTCCTAACAAAAGAGTGGGATGGAAGAAGAACAACAAGAATAATAACATCAGGAATGAACAAATCAAACAAGAGGTTAGTTATACCTCAGAAGAAAGGGGCAGCAATGAGTGTTATCCTGTATGAAGAAATCTTCGGTAAGTGGATTCTCGATTCTGGATGCTCTTACCATATGTGTCCAAATAGCAAGTGGTTTACTACCTATAGAAGCACTAAAGGTAGAACCGTGTTGATGGGGAATAACCATTCTTGTAAAATGGTGGGGCTTGGTTCGATTAGAATCAAGATACATGATGGAGTGGTAAGAACATTGATGGATATTAGACATGTTCCTGATTTGCGGAAGAACCTTATTTCTGTTGGTACTTTGGACTCCGGTGGCTACAAGATAGTTACACGGAATAGGGTAAAGAAGGTTGTTCGTGGTTCTTTGGTAGTAATAAAAGGTATTCGTCAAGGTAACCTCTATGCTCTTTTGGGTACTACAGTTACTAGTAATGTAGCAGTTGGAACAAGTGGAAGTGGTGGAGACCTATGTGAGTGCATTCGGCTATGGCATTGCTTGGGCATATGTCAGAAAATGGTCTAGATCTGCTCGGTAAAGGAGGTTTGCTGAAGAACTTGAAGAAGCCTTGCATGGATTTTTGCGAGCATTGTATGTACGGTAAAGCACATCGGGTTCAGTTCCAGTCAAGCAAACATAGAAGTAGAGGTATATTAGACTATGTGCATACAGATGTTTGGGGTCCAGCTACGGTTACTTCGAAGGGTGGTTCCAGGTACTTGGTCACGTTTGTTGATGATTATTCCAGGTATGCTTGGATTTATTTCTTAAAGCATAAGAATGAGGTATTTGACACGTTCAAGAAGTGGAAAGCAATGGTTGAAAATAGAACATGCAAGAAATTGAAGACACTGCGATCTGATAATGGTATAGAGTATACAAAGGGTGCTTTCAAGGAGTTCTGTGACAAGGAAGGTATTGCGCGACATTGGACAGTTAGGAAAACACCATAGCAGAATGGTGTCGTAGAGAGATTGAACCATACCTTGAGGGAGAGATCAATGTGTATGCGATCATATGCTGGCTTGGGCAAAGAATGGTGGGTAGAGTCGGTTGCTACAGCTTGCTATATAGTGAACCGATCCCCACATTCAAAGTTAGATTGAGAAGTACCTTACAGGGTATGGTCAAGGGAGCATGTAGATTATGAGCTACTCAGAATTTTCGGGTGCACAACCTACTACCACGTCAATGAGGAAAAGCTTAATGCGAGAGCTAAGAAGGCAATATTCTTGGGATATGCAGAAGGTGTAAAAGGCTATCACCTTTGGTGTGTAGAGGATTCTAAGTTCATAATCAGCAGGGATGTTACTTTTGATGATAACTCCATGGTAGCTTCGTTGAAAGCTATGGTGCCTAGTGATGATGATGTTGGGACTTCAAAGTCTCAAGTAGTTGAGATAGAACCTAAAGAGCAACCAGATTCTAGTCGTGTTCAAGAGGAGTATCATGGAGACATTCAAGAGGAGAGTGATGATGGGCTTGAACATGAGACGGTTCAGGAAGAGAATGTATAGGCACCATAACAACAGCAGCTCGAAGATAGTTTGGCTCCCACCAAGCCAAGGTGAGCATACAAGTAAGTTCAGAAGTTGGGGTCAGACTAGCCTTTGAAGCACTATGGGTAGATAAATTTTGTTGAGTACGCACTCTCGGTAGGGGATGATGAGCCGGTCACTTTCAAGGAAGCTATTCGAGACAGCAATAGTGAGAGTTAGGTGGCTGCGATGGAAGAAGAGATGGAGTCTCTTCGAAAAAACCAAACATGAGAGGTCATTCCATTGCCTATAGGAAAGAAAGCTATTGGTTGTAAGTGGGTGTATAAGAAGAAAGAGGATTCTTTCGAGCTTGGTGGTACAAGGTACAAGGCAAGGCTAGTGGCTAAAAGATTTGCACAAAGAGAGGGAGTCGACTACAATGAAATATTTTCTCCGGTGGTGAAGCACACTTCCATTCGGGTGCTATTAAGTATTGTTGCTCATGGTGATCTTGAGCTGGAACAACTTGATGTCAAAATAGCCTTCTTGCATAGAGACTTGGATGAGTAAATCTATATGCATCAACCTGAGGGCTACAAGGTTGAGGATAAAGAACGTCATGTATGTCGCTTGAGAAAATCACTATATAGATTGAAGCAATCTCCTCGGTAGTGGTACAAGCGATTTGACTCCTTCATGCTAAAGCATGGGTTATCCAGAAGTGAGTATGACTGTTGTGTTTATATTCGGAAACTTCGTGGAGGTGAGTATATCTATCTTCTTTTGTATGTGGATGACATGCTTATTGCTTTGAAGAGCAAGGTGGAGATAGATAGGCTGAAATATCAACTTGGTAAAGAGTTTGAGATGAAGGATATGGGCGTTGCTAAGAAAATACTGGGTATGGAGATTAGAAAAGAGAGGTCGAACCGTCTATTGTTCTTGAATCAGAAAGGCTACATTGAGCGGGTTATCGTAAGGTTCGGGATGCAAGGTGCTCAATCAGTGGTGAATCCATTAGCTCCACATTTCAGGCTCTCTGGTAAACAATCTCCCAATACAGCGGAAGAAAAGGTAAGCATGGAGCGTGTACCTTATACTAGTGCAGTCGGCTGTTTGATGTATGTCATGGTGCGTACATGTTCAGATATTTCACAAGTGGTCAGTAGGTTCATAGCGAATCCTGGAAAAGCACACTGGGAAGCAGTGAAGTGGGTCCTGAGGTACTTAAAAGGTACCGCTAATACGGGCTTGTGTTTTGGTAGAGATAAATGTCAGATTAGTGGGTTTGTGGACTCAAATTATGCAGGTGATCTAGATAGACGACGATCTACTATTGGCTATGTGTTCAGCATACATGGTGCTCCAGTTAGTTGGCGATCGATGTTACAAGCTACAGTGGCACTCTCTACTACAGAGGTCGAATACATGGCCATGGTAGAGGGAGTGAAGGAATCATTGTGGTTGTGGGGTCTTCTAGATGATTTGGGGATTAAGCAGGATTGTGTGGACTTGTGGTGTGATAGTCAGAGTGCGATTCACTTGGCTAAGAATCAGGTTCATCATGCTCATACCGAGCATATCGAATTTAGGTATCATTTTGTACGGAATGTCATAGAGGAAGGTGATGTTTCTCTCATGAAGGTAATGAGAACCCAGCAGACATGTTAACCAAGGTGGTAATAGGTAGCAAGTTTCAGCATTGTTTGGACTTGCTTCATATAAGTCCATGTTGATGTGCCCAAGAGGGCATGACCTTTCGGGGCGGTGTTGGAGTGAGGTGGAGTCTATGTGAAGGTAGTAAGAACTACGGTGGCTTGATCCCGGTTTAGGGTACGTAGGCAACCATGGTCAGAATGGTGCAGCCAACTTTTTTGGTGCTTGTAGTTTCTTGTGGTGTTCGTCCAAAATTTGAGGTCTATCAAATGATGTACGAGGTGGAGAATTGTGAAGCATTGGTTCAGGCATGATAGTTCTATGTGTTGACTGGTCTGTAAAT
>CAIGRN010005751.1:0-10978 GCA_903798345.1 Fraxinus anomala | reverse complement strand
TCTCTCTCGATAACAATAAAATACACTAACAATTTAGTTGGTGATCAAACAATTGAAAAGAACGATAAAATCAATAATAAACACCCACAAATCAAATCAAATCAAATTAAATTCAAAATAATTAATTAAAAACTAAAAATATTATAACAATGGTTAATCTCATCCTATCAACATATAAAATCAGTCTAACGTATCAAAATTACAAGAAATCATATTTAAGTGAAAAGACATAACCTGAATTTTTGATTAATTGAGAAGATGAAGATGAATCTTGAAATCTTGAATCTCTTCAATGGTTTCTTGATGAATCTCCACTTGCACATTCTCTTCTTTGCCCAAATATCAGGTTTGAATCTTCACTTGATTAAATTCTTGCAAACCTCCTTTAATTATCTCACAAAAACTATGAATTCTCCTCATCTGATGATAATAATTGATGAGCATTGGAGTATAATATGTTTATCAAAGGTCCCCCATATGTATTTTGCTGTTATATATTTATAAGAGTCGAAAATTGGTTGAAAATCATGTCCAAATTGATTTCCAAAAGAGTTCTAATCGAATAAGGAAAGTTATCTTCGTGCACGAATTTTTTTGTCTCTACACAGTAATCAGTATTTTGGCCATAACGTTCTTTAGAAATAGAATTTTTCAAAGTTGGACGTTTATTATGCCAAATATGGATCTCAATATTCTGCTAAAAATCTGGAATGTAACTTGTGCGATTGGATCTACAACTTCACTAGATATACAATTTTCCCAATTCGAACGTTTACCATGCTATAAATGAGTCTTAATTTTCGATTAAAAATTTGGAATATAACTTGTGCGATTGAAAATTGATTTTGATAATATTTTGATCATATTCCATTTCTTTTTGAGTTCTAATTTCATCCAATTGTCTCTTATCAATCTCCAAAGTATCATCTCATGGTCCGAATCAACTATTGAATTTGCAATTTGGTCCGCAAACTTTGAATTTTGCCATTTTTCACCATTTTTCGCTTCTTTCGATTCCTCGTTAAATCTTTGTATTTTATCTATATAATATAAAATATAACAATTTAAGATATATTTTATCAATATAAAATATAACAATTTAAGATATATTTTGTGAGAAGAACTATCAAATATCGATATTTAAAACTCCGAATAAAGGTATAAAATACACTTATCAGTCCTCATCAAATAGGGTCTTTCTTTAGTCTTTGATTTGCCAATTAAAAAACTCAAAATATGTCCTCTTATTCAAAGTCCTTGACTGCTTGCTTACCTCATAAGATAGATAGTTCCACCCCGTGTGTATATATATGGGCGTGTGCGTGTGAACTTTTCAATTAAATTTTGGATTTCATTCTTATCAAGAAAGCAACTAGTGGAGGAAGAAAAGAAATCCAACAATTCTACGAATACATTCGATTACTTGAAGGTATTCTTTTTATTTTTATTTTTTAAATATAATCCTTCACAAATGATGCTTTTGTGGTTTTAATGAAATCCATAAATGTACATGCACAACCATGTCGTTTCATGAATATGTAGTGCTATAAATACACGGCAGTTACTGCCATTCTCTTTCTCTCAATTTTTTTTTAATATAATTTTACACCCAACGCATGTGAATTTTTATATATGCAGTATATGTATTGTGTGTGATGTATGTAATGTTTATGTGTCTGTATACATGTGTTTTGTTGGCGTGTATGTTCCTTTGGTGCGTTAGCAGATTGGGGGATAGCACAGGCAGTGATGACATTTTGGATTATCCTGGAGGGTGCTAAGAAAATTGTACAGCCATGTTTCACGTGTATAGTATAAATGTCAATTGTCCTCTCGTATTTTGATCTTAGAATCTTCAAGTCTCAACCCGTGCACGTGGTCCAACCTTTTATGAAATTATGACGGATGATTTGGATATTTGGGATTCTGATTCAGAGTCCGAAGATGAGGTCGGTGATGGTTGGTCCACCTTCATAAGTAAGAAGGAGAAATACCAAATATGTAAAATATCACCTTCTATGTCTCTTACAAGACCAAAATTGGGGACATTGAGTATGGAAGTTGAATCCAATAAAGAGCAACACCAGAAAAAAATCAGAGAGACTCTTGTAAAAAGATGTCATCGAAAGGCTCCACACTTTCCAAGTTCTATTATTTATGATGAGAAATCAAGACCAAGAAGGAGACCCAGAAACAACCAAAGGAGAGAGTCTAAAGTCAAGTCAAGAATATCTACTAAATCCACGGAAATAGAAACTGCTTCACGCACTCCTTTTGGACTACCAACCTTGGGTGAATATTTTCTAGAGGGTTTCTTTTTCAATGAATGTTTTAACTCCAATGTTATCAATGTAGAGGAGGAAAATGAGGCTAGGAAAGTATCAAGAGAGAGTTCAAAGCAAAAGAAAACTATCTGACGACTCAACAATACTCCTTTCAATACGAGTTTAGCAGAGTCCCTTACTCTTTCGAGGCCTGGCCCTGAACCTAGGCCAACTAGGAAAGGACTTCAAGATTTTGATGACCTCATAAAACAGATCTAGCCCGAAACTTGTCCAAAAGCCTCAAAAAATCCATCCTTTTTATTTGTATCTAGGGTTAGAGGAACAGACAATGAGGCGCATTGATTTATTGAATTTATCTCACCAATTTTGCCAGGCTGCCTCTGCCACCGGAAGAGCTCAAGAAGGAAGAGATCTTCACCACCGGAGAAGTCCAGGTAGAAAAGAGGTGGTCAATCCATTTAAAAATATCAAAGTAACTCCTTTTTTACTTTTTTTTGTCTCTCTTTTTTTGAGCAATCAAGAATTTTTTGTTCCATTTTATTTTAAATATCAATACCCTGTATTTTATTTATATAAATCACTGGTTTGTATTAATGGTTCTCGCTTTCTTTGGATTTATACTTCTTTCCTTATGGGTTATGCAATCTTGCTATGGATTTCTATTGATATGAAAATCGTTGTTTGGGATTTTGACTTCCATAAGTTTGCTTAGACAACAATCTAAATAGTTACTAGTCTACATATTAATGTTTTCATATTGTCCCGTAATTCTGGTGGTAAAATTATTGTATTACCGTTGATTTCTTGTTGAATTTATGTAACTTTATACCAGTTCTATACATCAAATTGAAGTGGCTAAATCTTATGGTCATGCAAAGTTCACTTCAGATTTTTAGATTCTAAAACAAATTTACCAAGTGGTAGTTTACGTGTAAAATATTGATAAAGGTCTACTTTTAGATTGTTTCTTGTATCTAAAATTACATTAGGTGGAGATTCAGGTTGAATTTTTCTGTTAATCCTATAGCTGCTTGTAATCACCTAATAAACTAGCCTGATTCTTTCAATGAATTGCTCTTGTACTAGGCAGGTATGGCTGTGTTGTTATTAGGTTGGCAGGTGGTTAGTAGTAGTACTGATTCAGGTTACATTGGTGTTTTGCAAATTCTCAATTCTTTTTAGTATCTCTACAAGTTCTTGTTTTGAAATATCTATCATGCATTCGAAGTTGAATAGTTCAATTATTAATTTTGTAGTTTAAAATGTGAAACCTAATCTTTTCCTTGTAAGAAAGATTTTATTTTGGATTATACGAAGTCCTTGTTTGAATATATATGTTATTTATTTAATTATTTAAGCTTGTTAGGCTTGTAAAAATAATTATGTCTAAGGGTCTCGTATAATTAGTCACACAAGGCCTCAAAATTCTCAGCACCAACCCTGAGTCATTGTTTCGATGATTGAATGGCCTTAATCGTGGCATTGATCGATGTGAAAGTATGCGAGGGCAAGGTCTTAGAACATATTGAATCTAAAACTCGACAAGATTGTATGGCCTCCATCATATATATGTATGTATGTATGTATGTATGTATATATATATACACACACACACATATATATAGATGAACATTTACAACTGGGTCCTTGATAAGTGTATTTTATACACTTATTTGTGAACCTAAAATATCGATACTTGGTAGTTCTTTTGACAAAATATAATTTAAATTGTTGTATTTTATATTATATAGATTAAACTCAATAGTTGAACGAGGAGTTGAAAGAAACAAAATAAAATCCAGGAAAAAAATGACAAAGTTCAAAGTTTGAGGACCAAATTACAAATAAACAATAGTTAATTCAGACAAAAAGATGAAAATTTGAAGATTTCTTGGAGACAATTAGATGGAATTAGAACTCCAAAAAGAATTAAATATGATCAAGTATTATCAAAATCAGTTTCCAATCGCACAAGTTATATTCCAGATTTTAGTCGAGGATTGAGACCAATTTTTGTCATAGTAAACTTAGGAATTGGAAAGACTCTATTTCTAGAAAAGTTGTATACATTTGAGTTATCTTTCTAACAAACTTTGAATAGCCTCCATCAGATATTGGAAGAGAAAATTATGGCTATATTGCGGACTGTCGTCCAAAGATAAAAAAAAATTTCGCCCGCGAAGACAACTTTCCTTATTTCATTGGAACTCTTTTGGAAACCAATTTACACATGATTTTCAACAAATTTTATTCTCCTAAAACTACTTAACAGGAGAATACATATTGAAAAAATATCTCATACTCCAATATTCATTAATTATTATCATCAAAAGAGGAAAATTCATAGTTTTTGAAAGAGAATTGAAGGGGTCTTGCAAGAATTTAATCAAGTGAAGATTAAATTTATTTATTTATTTTTTCTTTTGGCAAAGAAGAGAATGCTCAAGTGGAGATTCATTTGGAAACCATTGAAAATAATCAAAATTCATTTTCATCTTATCAATTTATCAAAAATTCGGGTTATGTCTTGTTACTTAAATATGATTTCTTGTAATTTCGATATATTATACTAGTTTTATATATTGATAGGATGAGATGAACCGTTGTTATGATATTTTTAGTTTTTAATTAATTATTTTGACTTTAATTTGGTTTGATTTGTGAATGTTTGTTATCATTTTTATCGTTATTTTCAATTGCTTGATGGTCAATTGAATTGTTAGCTCTATACTTTATATGTTTTCAATAAGTGTTCTAGCGCTTGTTAATGCATTTGTCATATTTGCATCTTTTATCGAGAGATAAAATGGTCACATGCTATCGAGAGAGGCTTTCAAATAAATTAGGATCATGACCAATATGAATGATTTCAAATTGTCACTTTAATTGTTACACTAAAAATTGAATAATAAAGGGGATTCGACATCTTAGTAATAATTGAAAAAAAACCAGTTAAATTGCTTTCTAGTTTAATCGATAATTTAGATATTAGTTTAGAAAACTCAAAACTTATTTTCTATTCGAATAAGGTTGCTATTAATTTGAATTCGATTGAATACTTAGTTCTCATGGGTTCGACACTCTACACACTAGTGTATTTCTTGTTCACGATCCCGTTCACTTGCGGGAAATCAAAAGATAAAGTTTTTGGCGTTGTTGGCGGGGACTATTGTATTTAATTTGTTTAATTAATTTTAGCTTCAATTTGAATTTTTATTGCTTATTTATTTAGTTTCATTTATTAGAAGAATATTATAGCGTTTTCAATTTTTTTTCCTTTTCAGGACTTTATATGCAAAATTCGAGACATGTTGATCTTGTTCAATTTGATCTGAAAATTGAACGAACATTCAGGTCAAGAAGAAGAGAACAATTAGAAGCATACCAAAAATAGAAAGTACAGCTCATAGCTGAACAAAAACAAAATCAAATTGTCATCAGGACGAATAAAGAAGCAATACATTCAATTGCAGCGACACGGAATGAGGATGCTAGGTTGATGGAAGAGTATATGCTTCCACCAGTCGTGGAAAGCCAATGTAGTATCATGTATCCGGTATTTGGTGGGGAAAATTTTTAGTTGAGGATAGATGTGATCAATATGTTCTAGAATGCACTACAATTCTTTGGGAAGGCTACTGAAAATCTTAATGCTCATATCTCAATATTTCTAAACATGTGTGCAACAATAGAATAAGTAAAGCAATTCGGCTAAGATTTTTTCCTTACACTTTGAAAGATTTAGCTATGGAATGGTTGGATACTTTTTCTCCTTGCAGCATCACCAGCTGGAATAGTTTGACCTAGAAATTCATGAAAAAATATTTTCTACCTAAAAATATTGCAAGGTACAAGGGGTTGCTCGACTTGGAGTGCTACTATGAGGCTTAGGAAAGGTACAAGGGGTTGCTCCGTCAATGTCTACAACATGGGCTACAAAATGGCTCCAAGTTCAATATTTCTACATTGGGCTAAATTCGACAAGCAGGGCTAATGTTGTCTCTACATGAAATGAATTTATTACAAAGAGGACAACGGATCAAGTCTATCAAATCATGGAGGGCTTAGCATTCACTAGTGCAGTGTGGCCAACAGAAAGAAAAGGTATACATAAGTAGCCGAGATACATGAGATGGATCCATTAACAGCAATCTCAGTGCAGTTGGCAGCTTTAGTTTAGAAAGTGGAACAGATGAGTGCAATTCAAATAGCCAAACCGAGATGCAAGTATTGTGGAGGGAGCCATGAGAGCGTAGATTGTCTAATCAGTGGAAGATGTTAACTACACACAACTTTCAGAGGCAATAAAATAATCTCTATTCCAACACATACAATCCTGTATGGAAAAATCATCCCAACTTCTCATAAAACAATAATTAGGGAGCTCAGATTGCACCACAGCAGACTGCGATGCCAGGTTTTCAGTAGACTAAAAATAAATATTCATTAGAATATCTTGTTACTAAATTGATGGAGATATCTACACAACACATACAAAGAATAGATAAGGCTTTTCAAGTTTAGGGAACTATCATTAAGAATTTGAAAAACAAGATGGGACAGATAGCTAAAGCACTATCAGAATGATAGCTAGGAGCACTACCAAACGAAACTAAGAAAAATCCCAACTAGTAGGTAATAAAAGTTGTAGAGAGTGAGGAGATTGAAGCAATCATTACACACATCGGGGTTCAACTTCCAAAAATCACAGTTAAGATACATGTGGCAGTGAATAAAAAGGTGCCTTCCACGATCGAGGACCACTTGGAGAAATCTGAGCATACTATAAAATCAGAGAAAGAAAATGTATCAGAGGATCCAAAGGTTAAGATAACCACTCATGCTAGAGAATATGTTCTACAAATACCCTTCTCACAGAGATTACAAAAGAAGAAGGTGGAAGAATAGTTTGCAAAGTTCTTGGACATTTGAGGACAGTGTCGGTTTCAAGTTTGCAGGTGGAAAAAACTTTGAATTTTTACTTTTCGTGTGGTTGTTCTTCGTTATTGCTTGAATATATAATACAAAAATACAAAAAAGATCAAAAATTTTGAAAAATTTCAACAAAATACTATTATATATATATTCTTGTTTTAGGCTGTGTGCTTGTGTGAGTTAGATAGACTGGCGGTAATGATGATTAAATTTAAGATTTGGTATTGATTCGTGGATATGATGCATGCTAGACTGATTGAGACTTAATTTTGTAAAACTTGATATTATACGTGCAATAGAATTAAGTTGGACAGTGTGATGCTATGAGTTGCACTACAACAAAATTGTGATTTCTTGACATATAAAAAGTTTTCACAATAAGTGAGTTAACGCGACGCATTTTTAAAGTTTGTAGCAGAGATTGTGAGGGAAAAAAAAAATTAAATACCAAAAAGTATAAGGCGATATAAAAAATGTCATGAAATGTGAGAAGCCGCGACAAATAATAAAGAATATTGCCAAAAATATGCGGGAAGTAAGACGCCAAAATATTTTTGGTTGGAAACTTAAGACGACAAACTTTTATTTCTTACAATAAAATGTTGTGATGCAATAGGGCCTACTTTTTACGACAAGAAATATTTGTTGCTAAAAATTCTATACTTGGAGAAAAAAATCGCTAGAAGAAAATTTGTTTTTTTGCAACGTACAAAAATGTTGCAGTAGGTTTCTTACGATGCTTACACGTATATTGTAGGCTCTAATGTTGTTGTAGAGTCGAAAGATACGACAACGTGCAATGTATGCTGCAAAAGCCCTCAAATGTATGTTATAGTTAAGTTTTTGTGATATACCTCGTTCATTGCTTTTATTATATTTTACAACACTTTTTGCTTGTTGTCTACGTTCTTTTATTTTATTTCTTTGTAACAAGTATTTTTTTTGGCTAGATTTTTTATTAGTTTTGACCAAAAAAAAAGAATCATTAATTTGGAGGTTGAATGAATATACATAGCTACAAAGAACTAAAAAATGAAGAGTTAAAGAGTAAAAATGAAAAACAAATCTTATAAAAAAAGAGGTTGAAAAAAAAAAAAGGGAGAGAACGAAAGAAAGAGGGAACCAGAAATTCTCCCTCCAAATACAAGAGCCAAAATTGAAAATAAGATCTTATAGAAAATTAAATTTAGTTATTTTTAGGAAAAAAAAAAAAAGAAAAATTTATTTAGAAAGATTCTTATAAAATTTCATATTTATTTTACATAACTGTTCATTAGACTATTATAAATTTGAAATATATTGTTGGTCGTTGAGAATGACTATGTAGCAAAAAAATGTTTTAATTGTTTAAAATTTAAAACTAAGGTAAATAACTGTAAACATAATTTTCATTGTCAATTATATTTAAAAAAAAACTTCAAATAGAGGGGAAATTATGTAAATTTATTTTCTTTTAATTTCTTTTCTTCATTCTGTACCAAAATTCAATTATCCACAACATCACAATCACGTTTGAAACAAATCTCTTCTCCCCCAATTTTAAAATCCCGGTTTCAATTGAATTAGTCTCCCACCAAAACCATATCTGTTGAAATCTCATCTCTCTCCGATTAAAGCTGTAGTTTTCGTTTCTCTCTCGTGAATTTGGCATCTGAAGAACCAATTTCATTTTGTATGGTCTCGCTGAAGTAACTGGGGTTTAATGTTTCTTTTAACGATAGGCTAAATGCTAAGTGGAACTGGGGTGTCTTTTTTTTTTTACATTATTTGAGCTGCGGCTAATTGGCCTTGTAGCTTTAGGGTGTCTGCAGGCAAATGCTTTCTTTCTAATTGATATATTGTTCTTATAGCTAACTTTAACTACTTTTCGTATGTTCGCTTGTGACTAAAACTGTGAGATTTTTCCTTAACCAGAGAACAAATTGATGGTGAGTCGGAAGTTGGAAGCATATCTTGGAGTCAAGAATGTTATTAGGGTGTCCCGTGAGTTTTTTGATATTTCTTACATATTTATACAAAATAATTTATGTATGTGGTCTCAATTGCAAAGTTTAGTGACCTCTTGAGAAATTTTGGCAAAGTTCGGTGACTATTTAGGGAAGTTTTAAAGTTTAGTGACCCCTAGGAACTTTTTACAAAGTTCAGTAACTATTTAGGGAAGTTTTGAAGTTCGGTGACCTCTTGGAAACTTTTGGCAAAGTTCGGTAACTATTTATGGTATTAACTTCCCTAAATAGTCACTGAACTTTGTAAAAGGTTCCTAAGGGATCACTTAACTTTAAAACTTCCCTAAATAGTTACCGAACTTTGCTAAAACTTTCCTAAATAGTTACTCAACTTTGCAAAAAGTTCCTAAGTGATCACTAAATAATTGATGTATGTGGTCTCAATTTGCAAAGTTTAGTGACCTCTTGAGAAATTTTGGCAAAGTTCGGTGACTATTTAGGAATTTTTTAAAGTTTAGTGACCCCTAGGAACTTTTTACAAAGTTCAGTGACTATTTAGGGAAGTTTTGAAGTTCAGTGACCTCTTAGAAACTTTTAGCAAAGTTCGGTGACTATTTAGGGTATTAACTCAAATTTTGTATGTTGTAAAATTAAATATATGACTCAATAAATATATTCATTTCGACAGCTTTATGGCTACAAATATCGTGTTGCTATTTCATATTTTTTGTGTTAAACAAATAGTGTTGCCATTTGTTAATGCGATAAATGGACGAAAGTTGTTGCAAAATTCATTACGTTACTCAACATTCGCAAAAAAACATATTTCTCGTAAAAAAATATGGGAATATTCGTTGCGACAAACTGAATTGTCGCCCTTTAAATTTTTCGCGACATACATACATTGTGACGACGTTATGGGTACAAATATTGTGTTGTCATTTCGAATTTTTTGCATCAAACAAATAGGGTCGTGATTTTTGTAATGCGATGAATGGTCGAAAGTCGTCGCAAAACACATTTCGTGACTCATATAGCACGACAATACCCACAACAATCATATCGCCGTCACTAAATTACTTTTGCAACAAAATCTCTTTTGCGACAACATTTTTTTGTTACAAAATGGGTAATTTTTTGTAGTGTTGAGTCATATAATTGATAGGTTGATATAGTTGGACAAAAATGCTTTATCCAAATTAGACGAAAAATGATCATTTGCAACACTAAAAGACAGCACTTATTAATAAAATGTTGCTAAAGGGATCTAACGCAAAATTTTAATAAGTGAATGTTGCAATTGGTTAATATAAATGAGTTTTGACAACGTTTTTTAGGAGAATATTGCGATAGACCCCATTTTGCTACGTTTATTGAGTGTTGCGAAAAGTTTTATTTTTCACAAAGTTTATCAAATGTTGCAAAAAGTCCACTTTTGCAACGTTTCTTAAACGCTGCGACATATCTCACTTTTTACAACTTTTTTGAACATTAGGAAATGTCTCACTTTGTGCAACGTTTATTGAACGTTGCAAATAGTGAGACCTTTTTTTTTTTTTTTTAATTTGCAATGTTTATTGAACGTTGCGAAAAGTCACTCTCTGCAACGTTTGACAAACGTTGTGAAAACATTTTTAACTTCTTTTAAAAAAAAATTATTCACGGGTTGATAGAAACTGAGAATAACCCAAATCCTAAGATTATTCACGCCTCCCTCCATTCATTCCTCTCCAACATCTCAAAGTGGGAGCAATAAATAAATAAGTGGCCCCCCGGGGCACATCCAAGTTGGCAAAGGATGGGCATTGATGG